>OY735212.1:6826349-6856349 GCA_963457665.1 Thysanoteuthis rhombus | reverse complement strand
TGATGTTCAATATGTTACCGCACATAAACATACTACCGATTGGTTTGAGAAATCTGAAAATAGCAGAAAGTTCATGACCAGCTTTATGAAGGCTGATCACTTTGATCTTATTTTTTTGATCGCCCCATTCCATGGTAGAGCACCGTATCTACTAAAGCATGTACTTGAGAATAAAACGGCCAGTTCGTAACTTTTTATTGACAAAACAATTGAAAATCATTTAAAAAGCATTTATAAACTTGTAACAGTATTTATAGCAGTAATAGGTATATTCTCTACAACGTAAATGTTTCTAAAAGTTTGCGTACTCTGTATTTGATATATTCCTGAGGAAAACACCAGTGATGCCATAAGAATTTATTCTGGCCATATCTATACATCGACTTTTTTGTTTTTTTACACGTCTTCAAATTTTGACACTATGGTTGTTCAGTTATTGACTCTGATGGCGAGTTTATTGTTATTTTTGTCTACTAACATTTTTTTTTCTTTTAAGATTCTTCTACGCCATTCTTTGTTTACTTGCTCTTTAATTTCCGCTTTCGCCGCCATTCAATCTTCCCCTTCATTACTTTGAAACATTTTATTGAACAACCGCCGCAACATTTTGATTGAGCGACCCTAGCCTTAGGATGCATCTATTTGTTAATGTGTTTGTGTGTTTGTGTGTACAAACGCTCCTGGCAATACCGTTTTGTCTACAGACTTGAGTATCGGCACGGGTTCTCCACTAGACTCTTAAAAAAATTGTTCAATTTCCTTTCGAAAAAAAAGTTTTCTTTTGCCATTGGGGGGCCCTTATTTTAACTGGTTTATTAATAACATCTAGATTCTCCACAATGTAGATGCTTTTTATAACTATTTTACAAGTTTCAAGTGGAAATAAAATCTAGATTCTCAAGAATTTTTGGTGATCACTGCCCAACAAAGAGAAGGAGAAGTAACTTATTTATTGATCATCTCTTTTAATTGATCAGTCCAATGCTGCATGTTTGTCTAGAGACATGTATCACGTGACGATTTCTCATCATCATCAGTCTTTTAACTTCCGTCGTTGGACATAAACCTTCTCCTGGATCTGCCACATTTTTCCACCATGGGCGTCGCAGAGCCAGTATATTCAGAATTTGTCTAGTTCATCTCTCCAGCTCGTATTTTGTCGGCCTAGGTTTCACATGTGGTCTCCGGGGATCCATGTTGTGAGTCGTGATGTCCATCGGTTTTCTTTCATTCTTGCAATATGACCAGTCCATTGCTATTTGAGTTTTCTAATGGATTCTACGATGTCTCTGTCTTCCATTTTCTTTCTGATATATTGTGCTGTCTTGTGATATCTTCATGTGAGGTTGAGCATGGTTCTCTCATGTGCACGATACATGCTTCTCAGTCTGCAGGCTTGTCTCTGGGTAAGGATCCATGTTTTAGCTCCATAAGTGACTACCGGGAGGATGCATTGGTTGTATACTCTTCTTTTTAGGATTATTGGGATTGTCTTGTTTTTTCAAGGTTGAGCTTGCTTTGTCAAAAGCTTGCCTTCCTAGGGTGATTCTCCGCTTGATTTCTTCTTTTGTGGATTTCATAGAGATTCGTCGATATAAGCAGATATAGTGGTCTACTTCCCCCACTTTTGCATCTCCAATTTTGACAGTTATGTCCATATTCTTGATGAGATTGTTGCACATGACTTTTGTTATACTGACGTTCATGTGTAGGCTGACTCTTTGCTTTCTTTGTTTAGTTCATCTAGCTTGACGATTTCTATTGAATTATTAATTAAAAAAGTCCGCTATCCTATTAGGCTCCATCATCTTCGTTGTTGTAGTAATTTGAAACAATCTTAATGCTTGTCCAAATACAGGAGTACTGGCTCTACATCTATGTCCACTCATGAAATAAGCATCGTCATTAGCCTTTTTAAGGTCCGTCCTTGGACATAGACTTTCCCAAGGATTCGCCACACTTCTCTACCGTGGACATCGCAGAAACAAATATTTACTTAACTTGTCTAGTTCTTCACGCCATATTTTTTGCAGGCCACAATCTTGCATAAGATCTCTGGAAATCCACGATGGGAATCGTGATATCCAACAGTTATTAGGCATCTTGCAACATGACCAGCCCATTACCATTTGAGTTTTTTAGTAGGTTCTCCGATATCTCTGATTCATGTTTCCTCTCTATTATATCATGCAGTCTTGTAATCTTTCCATGTGATGTTGAGAATGATTCTTTTTCTATGCACATTGCATGGTTCTCGGCTTTTAGTTAGGTCCCATGTTTCAACTGAGCATATATAGCCCTAACTATCCAACAACTCACCCCCTATTCTCAAATACTATTGACGACTAACTTCTGTATCTGAAACTCACGGGCTAAATCTGGATCTCGTGATGCATAATGTACGGCCACTGAGCTTCGACTAAGAAACCGTCAACCAAAACTGTCAACAGTGGTTTCTTTAGTTTTTAAGTTGGTGTAGTTGGCTCTTTCTGACTTGCTATCTATATACGCATGTCATGCGTACAGGTTGTACCAATTGAGAGAGTGGAAAATTTAAACATTTACCCATTATTATGTTCAGAATGACTGGGTTTGTTTGCCTCTTGGAAATTTACAATGTAGATTTATACTAAATTATCCACTTGATTTTTTGTGATCTCAGCCCAGCAAAAGGCAAAAAATACTTTATATATTAATCGCCCTTTGAAAATCTTGAATCGATCACCCCCAACAAGTCATGCTGCTAAAGGACGGGGTTTACTCCACTGTTTCTATTGAGTGAATAACTAGACCTATCCTTTGTTTAATATTTTCTTTAAATTCTTTTTTCTTTTGCATCCGTATGCTGGCTTCAGCTTTAGTTGTTCCTGTCCGAGATTCTTATATCACACCTTCTTCGTGCCTCGGCGCGCAATATTTGGAAAGATATTGAAACGATAAAGACTCGAACCGGTGTCCCTCACATCCCAATGTTAACAGCCCCTAGATATTCCCAAGCGTTCATTCATTTAAATGTTGGCCAGACTCCACAATGCTCAACTTTGGTGATCGAACAAGAACCTGTGTATTCTACGTAATCTGTCAATAAGGTTGAGAAGACAGGTAAAAAGTTAGTTTTTAAAAGTTAGTGTTAGTGAAAAATCAGATTTATACTAGTAAAGTTTGGCCGATAATATATTCTAAACTTCAAATATGCAACATTTTATATATTTCCGGGGCCAGACAACCGATTTCTGAGTCATTGCGACAAACTAAACGGATTTTCCTGATGGAAAAAGCAGAAGGTGAAAACTAAGTTTCTTCGTTCTGAATTTTTCACAAACTAACCCGAAGCAAAAAGATTGATAATAATATTTATTTAACTAAGGTAGGGACTGTTTCAAAGGTACATACTTATGGTGTGTTGAACAGCCTGTTATGGTAGTCACGTGAAATCTCTATCTGTCGTTCGAAACTACGGCTTCAAAATATTTTACACACCTCTTTTCAGCGATGCCAATTTAGATATCTTATATCGACAATCTGTAATTTTTAAAAAATTTATTTCTATCAGATTTCTCGAGAATCATTGATCAAAAAAAACTTCATCCTCGACACTGCACTGACGTGTGTGTGGACTAATAAATCTGACAAATGGCTACTCCTAACAATGGCCAGTTGTCGAGTAATCATAGTACTCACGTGTAAGTACACAGAGATTTGTTCAATTGTACTTAGATGCTTTGCCTACACCGAAAGCATTGAGAACGAAACATGTATACACACGCATGCAAATCCGTGTACAAACAACAGCATCGAATTTGTACACATTACGAATTCCATGCTTCTGTCAAAGAAGATTGTCAGTTTTGTAGTCCATTGTAACCCTTAAGTACCACCCGAAACAGGCCGTGTCTTCTGGGGTCGAAATCGAGGAAATAGTACGCCGCTCAGCAGCGAACGATGTCAGAAGAGGAGCGGGTTATAAATGTACCAAGTCTTTCCGAAACAACTTGATAATATTTTTGGTGGATCGATACCTGTGTGTAAGGTTTATGAGAAGGGGTTGGAGCTGGAGGGAGCCCCTACCCCCGGAGTTTCTTGGGTAGAGCTATCGTAGCAGATAAAACCAGGACGAATAAACATTGACGATGTTTGCGCAGTGTGGAAGGAGGGTGGGGCCTGGAAACAGCTTTACACGGCCCGGGGCCTAGTCTGAGGAGACAGATTAAGCATCACATATTTGGACCAAATAAGCATCACATTGTTTTTATTAAAGTAATTTGAAACTGTTTTGATGCCACAAATAGAAAAGCCTTGCAAAGCGATGAAGTAGTCCATCATACATGTTTTTAATTGAAAAGAGAGAAAACAGGTCTTGTTGGTCAATCAATAGAAACTGACACATCTTTTGGCAGCATGCAGTGTTGGGGTGATCAAGAAACAAAATTGGGAAAAGTGCAGATCAATGAATAAGTTACCTTCTTACCTATCGTTAGACCCTGACCACTAAAAAGTTTCAATTTCCAAGAAAAAGCACGGACAACATAAGGGATTGATTTAGCATGAAATCAAATAGTAAAATTGACCTCCATTAAAGGGGGAATTCACAGAAAACAAGAACAAGTTTTTTTCTAGTCATAATGAGGTTTAAATGTTGAAAAATTAAGCACTCTAGCTCGATTGGCCTGTACGCATGATCCAGTCATACATCATAATCACTTCGACATCCATAGCGTAGGTCACAACATCTGATGGACCTGTTTTGATATTTCCAGCTAAAGTATATATATATATATATATATATATATATATATATTCAACAAACCAGTTGAATCAACTTGAAAACTGAAGAAACTTATGTTGACATTTCATTGACTGTTCCTGATGTATACAATCGTGTTTCTTATTAATCTCATTGAAATTCACAGAGTGCCCTCAAAGATATTGCATGAACAGAGAAGCAGACACGAATTATTAGATGCACCTCTTTGGTAAAGATAAATTGTGTTAGTTGGCAAGTGAGAACTTTTCTTTCCCAACCTGTTAGTTCTTGTTTATACCAAAGAAGATACTGTTGAAATATTGGTAGAGAAGTTGGCCCTCTGATCAGTCTTATTAGTCAAAAGATTGTAAGTTCTATTTTCGGCTCATGAGAAACATTCAGCTTTTACCAGGTTTTCATATTCTTGAATTGCAATTTTAATGTTCTAAGCAGTTGCAAACGTCTGCTTTAATAAATGTCTGTTTATACAAACCCAACTGCCAATCAAAACTACAGCTGATAACCGATGCCTACTCAATTATCTCCCTTTGTATTTGTGTTTTATACGTCATATTAACTAATGAACCAAAGGTAGGGATATGAATCCAAAACTGAGTGGGTGGGTCCATTGTGGCGAATCGTGGGAGGAGATATTTTCATCAACAAAATTACCTTGAATGAAAGTTCATTGTTTCGGAGGAATTAGCTGACAGAAACAGAAACACTGTTATATATACTAACAAATATCGCATCAGTAGAACAGGTATTCCACTAGTAAGATATAAAATGATTTCAAGATGATCATTTTTATTTTATAATTTTGTTTGGTTACATTTCATTGTACCTTCATGAAACTCGTTCATGATTGACAATGATAAGTTTTGAAGTGCCCGCTAAATGGAAAAGCGCCTATCCGGATCAAAGCAAATACATGAAGAACCCTCATCGTTCAAGTCTTATCTTTGAAATATTTTGAGAATAATCCCGCTTAGGGCCGTTTCCTTGGAATCAGAGAGAAATATTGGGTGTTATACTCCGATTTTTACAGATTGTAAATCTGTTCTCTTTGGATACCAAAACAACTGCACAGAATCCCCATTCTCTGAAGTTTTCCTGATTATAACAACTATCGAGAAAAGATTCACGTGTACATATGTGTGTGTGTGTGTGTGTGATTGGAACATTTTTTTTAGGAACTAGGGTTACGTTTAGGTTCGTGAAGTTGAGGTGGTAGACGCTATAACCCTGTCTCCTGTGTGAACTGGAAAGTAAGGGGACATTGTCTCCTTTCGTATTCCAATATATATATATATATATATATATATATATATATATATATATATATATATGTGTGTGTGTGTGTGTGTGTTATTTGAAAATGGACATATGATCAAACAGAATGATTATAAATTACATTATATTACATTGAAGCTCTTATTGGAGTGTATCATTTGGCTTAAACAACGTAAATTGAATAAACAATCGTAGAAAATGAGGACGCTGGAGGAAATGATGACATAATTGTTGCGTAAGAAGAAACAAATAAAGCACATATACACTATGAATAGAAAAAAAGAGGATTTTGAATAATAGTTTCATATTAATATAACGCAATTTATAATTATATATATATATAGATGGAATTTTCTCAAACAAAATTTCATCTTTTTCCATGAATATCAAGTAAATTGACTTGAAATCTATACATGATCTATATATATATATATATATATATATATATATATATATATATATCGTATTTTGTACGTTATTTTTCCACCGGCGTTCAGGATTTAAAATCTGAAAGTTTAATGTATCACAGTTATTAGATTTCTGTTTAAAAAGTACTAGTGATTTACAATACTATCGAAATGCCAAGTTTATCATTTCAAAAAAAACATATACATTCATCTGATATGTATAAAAAATATATCTAAATTTTTAATAAGAAATTATTTTTAATACATTACTTAATTTATTCTATGGTGCCACATATATATATATATATATATATATATATATATATATATGTGTGTGTGTGTGTGTATGTACGTATGTGACATTATTTCTGTAGGTATATATATATCCATTTCTTGATCAGATATTTGACCGTATTAAGTAACAAATAGAGCAGTGAATGTACAATGTGAAAATCTGCCATGTTCAAGCGGTTTGGGAGAGTTAATCTTAAGTATCGTTTTAGTTTAAAGTAACAGGACAGATATGCAAGGAATAGTTTACGCGCCTAAATTTAGGAGAGGATTGTTGTTGTTGCTACGGTATAAACTCAAGACTTCGGCTTGAATAGGAGTTTGACAACAGCAATGACCTACTCAAGGCCCTTAAATCCGGTCTGGGACGCCTTAGCGTCTATGGTGAAGGACTGGGGACTGTGCCTCATGGTTAATGTGACCTTGCAATGAATATTTTTTACTTGTCTTAACTCAATTTTGAACATATTTCAATGCTGATATAAAAACAATAACTGAATCTATCTACATGAACAGAACATAATCATCCCAGTTTGAATCAAAAATTGTTCTACTCTTAAAATGTAACAAAAAACGAAAACGTCTCGGTATATCCCGAGATCTGAAGCCGTGTCCATTGAACTTGAACAGACGACAACTAAGCAAGTTTCATTTCCTGTCTGATCAATTATCATTCCATGAAAATAACTGCTATGTTTGTGTTCTGCTGAATAAATGGTCCATAGGAAATATGCTAGACTCTATTCAAATGGAGCCGGACTTCGTTGTTGATAAGATTTAAAGTACGCGCCAATACCCCCTATATATATATATATATATATATATATATATATATATATATGTATATATATATATATATATATATATATATATATATCGTAAAATGTCTAGTAATATTTTCTTTGGCGTATATATGAATAATGTGAAAAAGACAGAGGGCGCTATTGACAGACATGATATCGTTTCTGCAACGATAATGGTACCTTAGTATGAAAGACACTAACATGAAATGTCTTTTTTATTGGTATTCGGGGCCTAATAAAATTCACTCAATAAAGTATATTTGCAGATATTGAGGAATATTGTTAATATTTTTAGCTTATTGTCATCTTATTCTTTCCTTTTCAGTTTTCAATTTTTCTATCTTAATGTCTGGAACAGCGTAAATTGTCAATTTTAGCAAAGAATTTCAATAACTAACATAAGAGGAACACAAACAAATTGATAGGTTACAAGGAAGTTGTATTAGATAAGTCACATTCCTGCTTTATGAAGTGAAATTCGCATTTATTCATGTTCGCTGAAATATTATGTAAAAAAACATCTATTTTGATCAATTTATCCGCTTTTCCTTCAAAACACCTTTAAATTTGTTTTATAGACTCCGACTTGAGATATAACTCTACAAATACACTTTTTCTGGGTTTATCAAGCGCGAAGTGCATGGTAAGCAAAATTGATGTTTGAATCTTATTCCTTTTTGTTTATTGTTTCTCCCAGCTCATCTTTATAACAGGTGGCCAATTTCTGTGTATAAATATATCATAAATATATATATTTGGGGGATATTTTTTTCATTTATACTACATATATAATATAGAAGGATTGCAGTGATCACTTTCAGTCGGAATGGCGGTAGGAGTAGATTTTAATTCTACAGCAGTCAGACTTGATATATAGTAGGTTAGATGACTTCCAGGGAATATACTTACAAGCACGCTTTCTATTTCTCATCTACAGTGTAGTTATTGCATTTCGTAGAAAAATTTATGATAAAATATAATATCCATTTGGTATTTTTTATATTTTTTGTTTTTGTTTTTTTCATTTTTCTGAGATTGTGATCAGGGAATTTCCAATTCTGCTATCTGAAACAAAAAATACCTCTTCCTCCATATAGAGTAACCGCTCTGACAAAATGTCAAATCAGCATAATTTTCATATTTCTAGATATCGGTACTAAAACACATTCAATTTGAACATGCGACCAGAAATACATTACTTCCCAAATCTTTCATACTCAAGAAGATATGAACTGCTTTATCGCTGCATACCCCTAGTTCATTTATAATCTCTGCCAATAGAGTTCAAGGGATGAATGTATTCAGTCGAGTCTGTCTGTCTGTTACTGTCAACGTTTTATCGATGGACTTCAATGAATGTTTCTGGAAGAGTTAGCAATGGAGTAAAGAGATCACAAGATATATATCAGAAAGAAAACGGGTGTCAGAGATATCATAGAATCAATTAGAAAACTTAAATGGCAATGGGCTGGTCATGTTGCAAGATGGATATCACGACTCACAACATGGATCCATGGAGACCAAAAGCAAAATCAAGGCCGACAAAAAAACAAAATGGAAAGATGAACTAGACAAATTCAGAAAATACTGGCTCCGCGATGCTCATGATAGAGAAATGTTGCGTATCCTGAGGAAGGTCAATGTCCAACGACGGATGTTAAAAGACTGATGATGAAAGAAGGAGTTAACTTTAGCTATGGATCCAGGATTTCTTTTTTCTTGGAGAGAAAATGTTCAGTTTGTTTCCGTTTCTTTGTTTATTTGTTGTTTTTTTTTACATTCATGTAAACACTCCAGTCTCCAAATATTCTCACATAGATTTCAATGAAAAGTTGGACGATCAGCTACAGAAGAAGTGGTTCATTTTAGGAGCGGATCAATGTACAGCTATGTCTCGTCCGTCGACGGGTACATGTCAACACGTAATGTATTGCGAAAAGTTCATGAAATTTTGTGGAACGGGCTGGCAATTGATCACAGGAGTGATCACATTTTTGGGTAGATCCTTGGACAGTTACTTCCCTTAAGAATGTCTTTGGCAGAAGTATGCGCTCTCTGAGTGTTTTATAGTCATCACATATGTTCAGTAATGTACAGAAGTCGATAATGGATACCTCAGGTGAAAGAATCGAATACAATGATAATCAAATTTAACAACTCAATCTCCTACGCTAGTTCTACAACCGAAAAAAAATGTAAAAACACAATACTTTTTATTTTTCTCGTAAGGCTTCCGTACTTTAAAATTATGGATGTGAGCTTTTGGTTGGGATTATCGAAAAAGACCCAAGTTTGACATTGTAACAATACAGTAATCTTTCATTTTTTCTTCCATTTAATCATTCCTATTTTTCCTGTTCTTCCCGCCTCCGTTAAAATTAACTGAATGGCCAGTGCAATTAATTTATTGGCAAACCTTAGGGAGGTCGGCCATTTTTCTATTCTTTTCTCGAATAACTCTGTATCGATTTTTCTATGATTAATAAGATTCACTCAAGCCGAGCTGAAATGCAACCAACGAATTTGTTCTGATAACATAACCAACTTTCTAACCATTTCACGACATTTTGGGACAACAAAACTCATTTTCTATTAAAGAGTCGTTTTCTTTTAAAAAGTATAAACGATTTAAGGTATATTTTGAAGCAAATGTCAAGTTGAAGTTTACAAAAATTGTACTGGCGATAGATTTCAAAATCTCAAATCTAATGACAAACCCATTGGAAAAGGATATAAATTGAATGAGACTTCATCTTGAACCTATTCCTGAGCAGAGAGAAGGCGTGAAGAATTTTGAGATTCAGCTTTGATTTTGGCTTCGTTTGGAAATGATATTCAACAAACCATTCAAGCAACAATTCGACTGCGGCAAATGTGTCTATATTATACTTCTTAAACATTAAATTTGCATCATTTTCAGATTTCATACGAAAAAGGATTGGCCAATTTGCAGTAGGCATGGGTGCAGAGTCGCTGATACAAAACAATATAATGAGACTCATCATTAGCGTCAATAATTAAACAACCATAGCGTCAAAATTTGAAGTTACGTAAAATATTCGACCAGAACAGAGTATGGTCATTATAAAATCTAATTTATGACATCACTGGCGCTTCCCATCTGGAAACATCTTAAACAGAGATTTTTTTCAAAACATGAAAAAAATGTTTGTGATAAACCCGTCAGAATGAGACCCAGGGAGGTGAACAAAGAAATCTTTTTTTTTTTCAAGAAAAAAAAATTAAAGAAACATTTTTAGAAGTTGTCTTGCAGAGTACAAATATATAAATGCACTAAAAAACGTGCTCGTATGGAAGAAACAGTAGAAACTTCACCATCTTGGAAGGTTACTGTTGTTAAATTTGATTAAGACACCATGATGCACTTGAATACAGATCTAATAATGATAGATAGTAACCCTCTTGAAAACATTCATGGTTATATTAGAATTTATACGTGATGGATTGAACTTGGTTCAGTAATGCAATGCATTACTATTGTTTCAAATATTGGATGGGAAATATTTTCCAGCACGTATGTTACCTTTAGGTAGAATAGTACATTGTCACAGACAGAAACAGAAAAGAGTCACAGTTAATTACATAAGTGAAGAATTGCATCACGGTGTTACCCCTCTCGGGAAAGATGTTTACTCACTATGGAAAGAAAAAATGTATTAACTGTTACGCTTTGGGGATAAAGCGAGAACTTCCAAGGTTTTTTTCTTCTTTGTTTCTTTTATCTATCAACATAGAATTGAAAAGCAACAATATTCAAGAATCTTCAAGTACATTAATGCTACCCTTTGGTACAAACAATGAAAATGAGAGTCTAGAAGTACTGGAATCGGCTTCGTGATCAAAGACTTGCACTGCTATTGTTATGAATACGTCTTTGGCCAAATTTCATCCTTGTCTATACATATCTCTCTATACATTATATATATATATATATATATATATATATATATATATATATATATGTGTGTGTGTGTGTGTGTATGTGAGTCTGCATGTATCATACTCTATCCTCCGTACTACAACAGTTGTTTTGTTTTTTTTGGGGGGGGTTGACAACATTTGGTGCCGCCTAACCGATTTGGGGGGGGGTGATATTAAAGATTTCTTTATCTCAGGGACGATTTAAAACTTTGTCCGTGAGAAATGCATTCAAATGCTTTTCACCTGAATATGTCCGCACAAATCAAAGAACAGAAACAGTCGCCAATGGTAATATTTAAAGACAAAAACGAAAAAAAAAATTATAGCAGCAACAGCTATATCAATTATTGACGGTCCGGACTTTCTGATCTCTCCCAGGTACTTTCTATCAGATATCCTTGAATTTTCAAATGACATCAGTCGAAGACTATGGAATGAAAAGATTTATTCTATCTATGATAAACACTTGCATAAGGAATAAGCTAACGGTATCATTAGTCGACATGTACGGTCGCATATATATGCAAGGATAAGTATTCAATAAATTTCCGAGCAGTTTCAAATTCTAAATTGCATTGTTATTACGTACAATCAAATATGTCTGCAAATCCACTTAAAGTGCGGAACTTGGTCGACCTCGTGAGCTTACTGGAACCGTATACTCTTTTGCCGAAGGACGAAGAGCCAAAATGTTGAAAGGACATGACATCGAAGAAATATGACAGCGAATAATATGAAAGTGAAGTATCATCTTTTTTCTTCAAGTTCACAGAGTGAAAAAAATATTTTAATAATTTTAGGACAAAAAGAAAAATATTTTTTTAGCCCCACAGGTAGTGAGTAAAAGAGAACTGAGCTAGACAAAGACAGCCTCTGTTTAGAGCGTTCCTTAGGATACATTACAATATTTATGGACTTATTTATAACATCAATTGTGAATGAATTGCATAATAAAGTCTCAGTGTATCGTTGCAGCAAGAATGATATTCTGAAGTGTTTCATATGTATTTATCATTTCGATATTCAGCGTCACAAATTTGAGACCACATCCGTTCAGCGTCACAAATTTGAGACCACATCCGTTCAGCGTCACAAATTTGAGACCACATCCGTTCAGCGTCACAAATTTGAGACCACATCCGTTCAGCGTCACAAATTTGAGACCACATCCGTTCAGCGTCACAAATTTGAGACCACATCCGTTCAGCGTCACAAATTTGAGACCACATCCGTTCAGCGTCACAAATTTGAGACCACATCCGTTCAGCGTCACAAATTTGAGACCACATCCGTTCAGCGTCACAAATTTGAGACCACATCCGTTCAGCGTCACAAATTTGAGACCACATTCGTTCAGCGTCACAAATTTGAGATCACATTCGTTCAACGCCATAAATTTGAGACCACATGTCTGCAGCGTCTTCCCGTCAGCGTCATAAATTTGAGATTTCCTGATGTTCATTGTCACATCTGTTCTTCGTCATGCCTGTTCGGCCTCATAAAATTTCGGTGACACGTTTGTTCGGCCTCATGAATTCACGACTGCATGTCCCTTCGGTATCTTGGCCTTGGTTTCTAGTCTTTCAGTGCATTCAGCATTCTGTCCATGTGAAGGTTGGTGTAATCATTGTGATCGACTCATCTGTAGCTTCGGAAATTTGGTCAAACAAATCCAAATCTCAAAGTCCAAACACACAAGCATGGATGCATTTACCATTATGCTTAAATTCAAGTGAATCTACTCTTTAATCATTTTGGAATCTTGAAATATCCACGTTTTATATACGTGTAGGCATTCTGAGCTAAAACGGATTATATATACACATGTATAATAATCCTAAACAAGCTGGATACTTAGATGGATGTCAGAGTGCGTGTGTTTACAGCGGTTGAGAGTTCATCATCGCACTTTCTGATTTGGACAGACTATTTCTTCTTTTTTTTTTCAATATATACCAAAACATGCGTGTAAATTTACAATAAACTACTTTATTTCATAAAACGTTCATATTCAAAATACAATCTAACAATTCTAAGGCTAGGGTCTGTACTTACGTTCATACGAAAAGTTCTGAACGGACCGATAGATTGGAAGATATATAGATGGAAATGTAAGAATGGATATTATCTACAATCTTAATTTTTTCTGTGTCACCAACCTTCATCATCGTGCGGCAGACACAAGAAAAAAACTGATTGTAAGATAAGATTCATCCCAAATTTATATCTTTCCGTTATTCGAAAAAGAACAAGGCCATGATACAATGTTTTTGAGACGGATTGTCTATACATTTTATACGGCACCCTGTCACCAACATCGACCCTGTCCTTTACCGCAATAAATCTAAGAAATATCTTCCATTACTTGGGTCACAAGTTATGGTACTACGATATCTTTTCCATGGACTAATGTGTTCCGGTCAAATGCGTCCGGCCATTGGCGTCCGTAGATGTACTGTTGAATTCGACTTTTTTGCGTCCTAGACATACGAGTCTCAATATTTGTACATATCATATTAGATGTGATTTTTATTTTTATATCGTTGCATCCCGAATATTTCAATAGAAATATATCAATGTTTCATATTGTATGTAATTTCATATATTAGAGTAATTTACAGATCTGAAAAGTTTTATTAATTAATGAAAGGCTATTAGAATGCATTCTAGTAATTTAAGAATGTTGTATATCAGCCCAAACATGGACCTGAGTTTAGCAATGAATAATTCTAAAACTGAAATTGTGAAGATTGTTCTTGTTTTTGTTGTTAGAATAGCAAAAATCCCGACTATAGTGTGGCAAAATATCGAGTTGAACTGCTGCGATTTGAAATCGGAAGGAAACCATGGTAGCTTGATAAATGCTGACATGGTGTTGAAAGTTTAAGCATCAAGTATCTCAGACTGAGAGTATATATTGTGGAGAAGGGGCATTACATCAGAGCAGCTAACGATCCAGGCAGATAAAATTTTAAAATCTGGCAAAAATGAATACAACTTATTCTTCCATCGATTTATAAATCATATAGATAGATAGATAGATAGATATATCACTTTTTATCTTTTAACATCCATCTTTAAACATAGATCTTCCCCAGGATCTGCCACATTTCTCGATCATGGGCGCCGAGGAGCCAGTATTTTCTAAATTATCTAGTTCATTTCTCAATCTTGTCTACCTCAGTTTTGTATGTGATCTCTAAGGAACCATGTTGTGAGTCGTGATGTCCATCGGTTATCTGTTATTCTTGCGACATGGCCTGTCCATCGCCACTCAAGTTTTCTAATAGATGCTATGATGTCTCTGACTTCCGTCTTCTTGCATATATACTGTGCTTTCTTGCTATCTCTTTATAAGAGGTTGAGCAAGATTCTCTCATGCGCACGAAGCATGCTTCTCAGTCTGCAGGTTTTTCTTTTGGTAAGGATCCTTGTTTCAGCTCCATATGTTACTACCGGGAGAATGCATTGGTAGTATATTTTTCTTTTTAGGATTATTGTGATCGTTTTGTTTTTGAAAGTTGAGCTCAACCAAAAGCTTGCCATCCTAGGGTGATTCTTCGTTTGATCTCTTCCAAAGCACAAACCAGTAATACAACATGCGATGTGTGATAGGTTCATTCTATAAAATGCTAGTTTCATTTTGGGGAGGGTCTATGTCCAATGACAGGTGTTAACAGACTGATAATGGGGATGATGATGATGAAAAACACCGGTGCATTTGTACAGTTCAACATTGTGGACTTTTGTTGTTCAGTATCCAAAGAAACATTCGAAAAAGCCATTGATTTTTTTCACCAACATTAGCAAAAATGAAATAGAAATAATCAAACACTGGATACAGACGGTATTGTTCAATAACGAAGAACAATAGACTAAAAATACAACGTTTACGGCTTTGATGTTTCAACTGAAAGTCTTGATTCAGCCGAGATGTTGAACTCGATATGTTTATACATTTTACACAACCTTATTAGGAAATTGAATACGAAAAATATGGAAGTCTCCCAGGACAATGGCAAACTAGATGTTGAAAATAACAGCATGCAAAAATGTGAAAAAATGTTAAATACATTATCAAAGAAATCAAAAATTGACCTTCAAATTTAAAATTGAGGCCAACATAGAAATTTTACACTTTTTAGATGTCACTTTCAATCTAAATGATAACACCCATAAAACACATTTGGAAGGTAATTCTGAAATTACATATATTGATACAAAATCCAATCACGCAAACAAAATCATCAAGAGATCCCTAAATCAATAGAAATTAGGCTGATATACAATTCCTCAAACAAAATAATATTCAACAAGGCTAGAAAAAATACACTTAAGCAATAAAGGACAGCAGTTTTATCGAAACTGATTCAAATACGATAAGAAAGTGGAATCCAGGCATCAACAAAAAAGTCGAGATAGGAAAATCAACTGGTATGCACCACCATTCAATCTACAAGTAAAACCCGGTACGAGGAAAATATTTCTCAAACTAATAGAAAAACGCTTACCCCGAGTACCCCACCGTGTAAAATATTCAACAAGAACAAATAGAAAATTAGTTATAGTTGTATGGATAACTTTCAAAGATTCATAACGAAGCATAACGAAAGAGTAATAAGAACTAACACTAATGGAGAAAATATAAATCAACCAGACTACAACTGCACAAACGGGAACAGGTGCACTTTGCAAAATAAATGTCTCAAATCGAATATTGTACACCAAACTGGAGTATCAACCCAAGAGAAACCTTAGAGGTGGAATATTCTATAGAAATATCTCAAACAGTTAGGATTAGCCGACCATACATTATCATTTACAAACGGCAAATACAAAAACAATACATCACTATACACACATTACCGGGACTTATAAAGACAGCAACCTATCACCCAAAGTGAAACGGAAAATATTGAAACTCACATATGCCAGAACTCTGAAACCTCCATACTACCTATGCTAGAAATGGAAATCCCCACCGAAAAAATCCTAAAGTAGCAGTGAAATGCCAGCTCCATTTAAAATTTAAAACATAATTTAACACCAAACATACAGGAATACAAAAATCAACCAGCGGAGCTGAAATATTCTTTCGTTTTTATCAATAATAGTAATAATATGATACCCTCAATCACTTCAAGAACAACCTGATCACCGTCTCATAGCCAGATCAGATATATAGAAATAAACCAAGCTAGAATATAAAATCTTCAGCTACTCATGTAAAAGTAAAACCTAACACTTGGTGGCAGATAAAAGTGAGAATACAATACTTTCTAAGAGGAAACATAATACAAAGAGCTTTTGGATTACCAACACACTGATGAAGAGTGTCTGCAACATCCCAAGTAATTTATAACAACGAGACATTAATCTACTTTCCTTATGGAAAATAAAACAAGCAGGGAAAAACAACCAACAGAGAAAAAAGAAAAGATATATAATAGAATAAGAGTAAACATAAACATGCTGGTGTAGCAAATCCTTTATTCCATTATATATATATATATATATATATATATATATATATATATATATATATACCTTGAATGCAGGTGATTCGTTCCACCTTTCCTGCATTGATCAAGGCTTTGTTATGATTTGATATGATTTCTGTTTTAACTTACATTAAATTGTACAGTAATTTCATAACCGCACGAGACCAAAAGCCATAATAAGAACAACTGCAACATCCTAAATATTACAGGAATAAAAATACAAATATATATATATATATATATATATATATATATATATATATATATATATATATATATATATATGCAAACGCACTCATGCATACATACATGTAAATATGTATCCGTGAATACATATGCACACACGCATATATACATATATATGTGTGTATGTACATGTTTACACATACACATATGTATATATGCATATAAACATACATATATAAATTTACAGACATATACATATACACGTATTCATACAACTTCATATATTGACTCTCATATACGCACATTCATATATTGACTCTTATATACACTTTGACTGGTATATACACACATCCATGTATTGACATATTAATTTATACACATATATATATATATATATATATATATATATATATATATATAAAATCATAAATATACCTGCATCTACACACACATACTTCTATATACACACATACATACTTGTATATACACACATACATACTCACGTATACACTCACATAGTTGTGTATTCACACACACACACACATACATACTCATATATACACACACATACGTACTCGTAAATACGCGCACACATACATACTCATGTATTTAATAATAAATGCAATTTATCAGTAAGCAATTCATTTTTGAAATGATTACTTGTTATTACATGGTGGAGTTACCATTTGTTGGAGACAACATGAATAGAACAAACAATTAAAAAAGTTGAACTGCTCCAGGAATCAAACCTTCAATTACTGTTGTCAGTTCAACTCAATGGTAAGAGCAACACAATGCTGAAGTGACTATCCTATCGGTCACAGATTCGATTCCTGAAGCAGCTCCAATTTTTTCAATTCATATTGTTTCTCGGCCAAATAGAACATTAACCGTGAAATAACGGCTGATCATTTCAAATAAGAATTTTTATATAATATAAAACGCAATTTATAATCATTCTGTCGGATCATATATCTGTTTCTTAACTTATATATATACATATATGACTACGTATGTATGTTTATATAACTTTCATCTCATCCACAGACCAATTTGCTATTGTAGTGAGTTTGGTCTTTACTTGGCGTCTTGCAGTCGCCCAGTACCAGACATAAGTTAAGCTTAGTAAATACCTATATGAGCACCTATCTTAATACTCTGCAGATGTTACTGTTGCTATCTATAACTCGTGGACACTACAAAAATAAGCGGCATGAAAATTGGCGGTACAAACCTCTCGTGGGTTTCCAACCGAAAATATTCATTGGTAGCAGGCGTCAAAATAAAGACAGGTGAAATGTCCAAAGACCAAAGCTCTACGGACTGACTGGAGACGCCCCATGGACCATAAAAGTAGTTGAAATAACAAATCGAGAAAACTAACCGAGAATCATGGCCGAATCTCATCATCATCATCAGTCTTTATCGTCTGTCATTGGATGTAGACCCTCCCCAAGATTTCATCGTAGGTGTCGCGAAGCCAGTACTTTCTGAATTTGTCTAGTTCGACTCTCAATCTTGTATTCTACCGGCCTCAGTTGAGCATGTGATCTACAGGGATTCATGTTGTGAATTGGTTGTGTGCCATTCTTTCAACATGACCAGCCCATTGTCATTTGAGTTTTATAGTAGATTCTATGATGTTTCGGACTCCTATTTTCTACATGGTATACTATGCTGTCTTGTGATTTCTCCATGCGAAGTTGAGCATGATTCTCTCATGCGCACGTTGCGTATTTCTCAGTTTGCAAGGTTCGTCTTGTGGTTAGGTTCCATATTTCAGTTGCGTAGTGGACTATCATAGAGGATGCATTAGTTGTATACTCTTTTGCAGCCAAAGTCTCATAATACCACGGGCCCAGCAATTTCAAGGGCCCTGTACAAAGATTTTACTTTAATGTATTTATTCATTATATGTATACTGCCATTATCTTTCTTGAACAACCTGTTACTTAATATTAGCCAATTATCATCTTAAATCGGAGTGATTATTTTAATACAACGATGTTTTCAATTTATTTTTGTTCTTGGGTGAAGCACTGTAAATCCTTAATCAATATTTATTAGTTTTACCGTTATCCTAACTTTCAGTTACCTTATTATTACAACTTTGAATCGTCCGTAGTTCCACGGCAACGATTGAACAGAAACGGAAATAAACAATACGCCCACGGTGAGAATCGAACTAGCGCCCTCTACATTTCATCGTAAAATCACCGTTGCAGAACGGAATCCCTCTTACTAGAGAGTGTGAGTTCGATCATCACCGCAGTCTTACTCTTTACTCCTGCTTACGCTGTTTAATCGTTGCCATAGCTTCACAATCCGATTCGAAGTTGTGATAAAAAGAAACTAAGTTAGGATGAAGGTAGAAACTACTTAAATTTGATTATAATTATTCCAACACAGTAATTAAAGGGAATGTGATATTAATGTGATACATACATGACACCTGAATATCAAGGCACCTAAAAAATATCATAATGATGTACGAATATTGAAACGAGAACGAAGTAACCCTAAGTGAAAAAAATTAGTATTCTAACATACACTTGTATTTTTCTAATTTAAGGTATGTCTATAACATGCTGCAGGCCTCACACTAGTTTTATCCGGTGCGGCCGAGAATACCAGCAACTTTCCAAATATGGTATGAAAAATGCTACAACAATAAAAACATTCTTGAAATTCTCACACCAGAGTCGTCTCAAATGCATTATTGGAAATTTCTTACCCAATTTTTTTTAGTAGAAGTAAGCGCTGGGAGACAAACTCGAAATACACGTAAATACATTATCTTTATTTCTAAAAGTAACGAACAATCTTCAAGTCATTCTGATATATTTCCTTTAAATTTTCAAGTTTATATGTTCCCAGCGCTGCCTTGGACAAAAATATCAAATCTATTTATACTAGCATATGTTTTTCAGCGTTGTCCTGGACTAACAATATCAAATTCGAGTATACTAAGATATGTTCCCAGCGTTGTCTTGGACACAAATACAATTACACATCATATTAGTTGAAAAAAATAATCAAAGTATTGATATTTTTAAACTTTAAAGTGATAACTTTCTTTTTGAAATGTAATAATTCATACAAAAGCTTAAATGTAGTTCTCATTGTTCTGAATGAGTTTAATACTTCGATATTATTTGAAAAAATATAACTGACTTCAAACAACTACAAAGTATAGATTGATTCTAATAATTGCATTTAAAACCTTAAAAACTTGAAAGAGAATGTCAGATTTTATTTCAATTGTTCTAAATGAGTTTTACGCATTTTAATTTGGAAAAAATATAAGTTCAAACAACCACACATTATAAGTGAATTCAAATATCGACGAACATGATTTTTTTTTAAATAAACTAATTTCAAATTGAGTGGAAATTCTGTTTAGCAAACCAGAATAATTTCTATGAAAATGTTTCCTACGTAGTTCAAACTGCTTTGACTGAATCTGATGATGAGTTTTACGGGAAATTTTCTTAAGCGTATCTCCCTGCATACGAATGCAAAACCTATAAAAATGAAATTCCTAAATCTCCGTGTGCCCTATGTGAAATCTCGACCCTTCCTCCCGTAGACAACCTAAATTAGATAATAAAACGTGTCGTCATTTTCCCAACCAAGTCCTATCTAGATACTGAAACAGCATTAGCTTTTAAATCAGCAGACTACTATAGCTAAGGTAATGTAATGAAAATATGATATCTATTCTGCTCCTTAAGTTTTTCTTCCCTACTAACGGAAAACGCAGAAACCTCAAGCCACCGACAACAACGAGAGAGAAAATTGAACAGGCTGAACTAAACAAATTGATCAAAAAAAAACGAAGGGAAGACAGAAGGAGATACACGACGGCAGTCATCGAATCGACTCTTGAAAAAGGTCGGGGCTTCAAAGCTTTAAACAAACTCCTCAACTTGGGACGAAGACAAATAACTAGCATACTCGAGGAAAATGGAAACCTAACAACAGACAGAGACAGGATTGTCGAACGTACCAAAGAATTCTACCAAAAACTTTATTCGTCCAAACAAGGACTACAAAACAATAAGCGAGATACGCAAGACATGAGCAATCAACTCGATGACTTCCCAAAAGTAACCCCGTGGGAGGTGAAAGAGGCCATTAAACAGACGAAGAAAGGAACTGCCCCTGGACCTGGGTAAAAAAGCGGGTAAAGTCATCTCTAGGAAACTGGCCGTCCTCTTCAACTTATGTCTAAAACACAGTAAAGTCCTGGACGATTGGAACACTGCTATCATAATATAAAAAAGGAAACCCGAAAGACCTCAACTATAGGCCTATAAGCCTACTCAACAGTGTATACAAACTTTACACAAAGATCATCACCAATCGAATCACAAAAACACTCGATGAAAACCAGCCACGTGAACAGGCTGGCTTTAGAAGAAGCTACTTGACCATGGACCACCTGCACTCGATAAATCAGCTGAAAGAATAAGCAGCTGAGTATAAACTACCACTTGCCGTATCGACTTCAAAAAGGCGTTTGACTCAGTAGAAATCCCTAAGGTCATGGAGGCCATCAGTCGGCAAGCTGTAGATCCAGTATATGTTGAAGTGTTGAAACATATATACAATCACGGCAGCTCCTTTATCAGGCTACATAAAGACTCGGACCCCTTTCTGCTCCAGAAAGGAGCAAGACAAGGTGATACCAGCTCACCTAAAATCTTCACAGCCTGCCTCGAGATGATCTTCAGAAGGCTAGACTGGGAGAGCAAAGGAATTAGGATAGACGGCGAGTATCTGAGCAAACTTTGATTTGCAGACGACATAGCCCTTTTCGCAGAGAACCTACACACCTCCAAGTAATTATAGATGAACTAAATGAAGAGAGCAAGAAAGTCGACCTACACATGAACTTTAGCAAGACGAAGATCATGTGCAACAACCTCATCGGGGATAAAAACACTAAGATCAAAATTGAGGACACACAACTGAAGAAGTAGACCACTACATCTACCTAGGAAAACGAATCTCCATGAGACCGTCAAAAGAAGAAATCAAGCGAAGCATTACACTGGGATGGCAATCCTTTGGCAGAGCTAGCTCAACCTTCAAAAATAAGAAGATCCCATTGTTCCTAAAGAGAAGGGTGTATAACCAATGCATCCTCCCAATAGTCACTTATAGAGCTAAAACATGGAACCTAACCAAGAGACAGACCCGTAAATTGAGAACCATGCAACGTGCACATAAAAGAATAATGCTTGGCCTCACGTGGAGAGACCACAAGACAGCACAGTACATCCGAGAAAAGACGAGAATTAAGGACATCATAGAATCCATTAAAAATCTCAAATGGCGGTCGGCTGGCCATGTTGCAAGAATGGCAGACAATCGATGGACATCGCGACTCACAACATGGATCCCCCGAGACCACATGCGCAACCGAGGCCGGCAAAATGTTAGATGGAGAGACGAGCTAGACAAGTTCAGGAAGAACTGGCTCCGTGACGCCCATGATAGGGAAGTGTGGCAAATCTTGGGGAAAGTCTATGTTCAACGACGGACGTTAAAAGACTGATGATGATGATGATGAAAAGTTTTTGAAATAATCATTAGAAATAGATCTTGAACCTTTTACCCGAGCCCTTAAAGGGGGGTGAGGACTTTATTTTTCTAAGTTTCGTTCATTGATTACTAAAAGCTTTTTTTTGTCTTGATTTTATTGATTCATTTTCTTTTCTCAATTGGTTGGCCGAGTGAGTCAGAAATATGTAGCCTTGAATCAAGGACAAAAGGCATCAACCAAAAGAACAACACCGTAATATGCATTTCTTAACAAGTTATTGGATGAAATCACAATAAAACTTTCATTCATTTGAATTTACAAAAAATACCAAATAAAATTACTTTCGTCTTGATGCCTTTTAACCGGTCAACGTTGTGTCACCTCAGCCGTCAAGTAGACTCAAGTATTTAGTGAAATGACGTGAAGCCCGAAATATCAGGATGACGGGATGGAAAGGGTTAATATTGATTTTATGTTTATTTTGAAGGAGATATTTTTGGAAAAAATATTTATGCATATTTCATAAGTCCACAAATAAAGTGTCGATAGTGAATATTGAGTTTGAATTCGTTTCCTGCGACAGAAAGTTTCAATATAATAATGAAAGGTGGGAAAACAAAGTCTCAATATAAACAAACCAAAACATCTTTCCCCTGAGAGATAGTTTTTCTCCTCTCATTAGAAACTGTCAACCAGAGCAGTCAACCTAAGTTTCTTCGGTTGTTAAACTGGTCTGGCTGGCTCGGTATGTTATCCTCAATAGAGCCAAAGAGCTGAAAATTCGAAAACATTTGCTCTTTATTATGTCTGGGAAAATACTTTTGTTTTTTAACCCCACCTCCTAAGTAGGTTTTTTGTCGGTGTCAATTTTCAATGTAAGTTTATGCTAAATCAGACCCTTAGTTTAAGACCAGCAGCACTCACACTTGTTTTGTTTTTTTGTTTTTTTTTTTTTAAATTGAGCCTTTTCTCAGAAATCACTGTCTAACTGATTGCGAGAAAAGTAACTTATTTATTGATTATCCCGTTTTTCCAATTTTAAAATTGATCTTCCCCAACTAGACGTCGGTTACTTGACAATTTCTATTGAGTGACTAACAAGACTTGTTTCTGTATTCACCACTTCAAGGATTTTAGATATTTTTGATTCTGTGACATTTTATTCTAGTTGTTTACATAGCTGTCGCTGTGTAAATATGTTTTCCTTCAGAACAAACTCTTTAAGAGAAATTTTCGCAAGGATTTTTTGGGCAGCAAAAGTAAGAACGGAAAATATTTTAGTCTTCTGATAATCCAACGATTTATTTTCATTCTGTATTGAATCTCTGCGATGTTTATCTTCTGAGGACAGCCTAAACAGAACAACAAAACTTATTGTTATTTTTTTCCCCAACGAAAGACCCTGAAACCCGTTCTGTATGTCCTACCGAATATCCAAAAGCAGCTTGTTTTTCTCCCGTAGACAACCCTAATGAAATAATAGAACTTATCATTCGACTTTGGGAACAGCAAGCCCCAAGTGACAGCATCAGAGAAGTAACACTATGATGACTGCCTGAATTTTTCTCATCTTTTAATTGATGTATTTGTTATTTCAATAGATTACAAATGAATTGGACTTTGAAGTGATGTGCAATGATTCTCTTCGACCTCCAAAGACTTTGAATTTTAGGTTTTATGGATTCTCAGAAAACCTTCAAACAGGACCATATCAATACTTTACTCTTCTAACATGATATTTCATTATTGAAATGGTCAGAGTTGTGGCCAACCAAGAAGCCCTGTTGAGAAAAAAGGAACACGTCGGAAAATGAAAAGTGTTCGGCAAATAAGTAGAAAATTTTATGATTTGCAGGATTTATCGAATGTCTTTCAGGAAATCCAGCGACACTTCAGTTGCACTTCGTTTTAACTTCAACATTACCTTAAATCTTTCAGTAAATAATAAAGATGCCTTGGATCTATCTTAGTCTCCATGTCTAATATCTGTTCTTCTCACGTCATCGAAACATAAATATAACTGAACTTTATCATAGTTTTATTTCAATTGTTTTATTCGTGAATTGTGATTTGATTTTTCTTCCGACTGACAAAAGAGAAACAGAACTATACTATGGCTGTATTTTCATTTCTGGATGCTTGTCTTGAACTTTATAAAACTTTTAAAACAATAACTTACATACGAAGCACACAATTACAAATATACAAAACAAACAACCAATTACTTGCGAAATCTAATGATGATTAAAAACCGAAAACAAAGTAATGAAGAGTTATAACAAATATAAATGATTTATTGGAATCAAATTGGTTTCTTTTTCATGAGTTGGGAAAACGTTGAAATTTAAAACTTGGATGCTAAGTCACATGGATTTCGGTGACAACAATAAATAAGATTCATGACTGTTGTTGCCGTCAAAAGTATTCAAATTAAATAAATATTCATCAAAATTGAAATAAAACAATGATAACGTTTAAAATTGAAAACGGAAGTTAATGTGTTTCATTGATGCGAAAAGAACAGATACTACACTCTGATATTAATCTAAGGCTGCAAAAGGCGAAACCAGTATGATACCACGATCCACGTGTGCGCTGTGTTCATCAAACTTCGTTCGGTAAATAAGAGATTTTCGTTGTAGCATGTGTGTTCGTTAAAGCTGAAATTCGTTATATCAATGCTCGTTATAGTGAGTGTGCATTGTACATGTACTTTAAAAATGATGGTACCTCAAATTATATAAAGACTCCTATTGTCCTATAATTTTTCGAAAATTAAATCTAAAACTGATAGTTGTTTCTTATACGCAATTTATCTTTCCCTGGAACACTGCCAACAATTATATTTGTTTATATTCTGTTGCACCGGGGAGGGGGGGCGGAAAATAGTGATTTTTTAGTGGATAATAAGAATACAGTTGTTAACACAATCGTTCTTGAAATTTGTGATCATGGACTTAATTTCGCAATTTTAGTATTTTCTAAGTGATAAGTATCTCATTCTCGCTACTTCAAAAAGAAAATCTGCACTGAAGGCAATATTTAATAGAAATTCATTGATAGGTAACAAAACAGGTGCTGTCTTGGTATCTTTTGAGGTGCGCAGAAAATTTGTTTATATAAGACGATAACTTTCAGTATTTTGCGCTTGCTAAAAAGTAAAAAACACATTTTGTGTCAGTGGGACAACTTTCATATTGCAATGAAAAGTAGAATGATAAGACCCAACAAGTAATAGGTTTTTGAATTTAGGGAGTGAATACATCCCTGTTTCATTTTTTTAAGTTTTGAAAAAAACAAAAAAAGAAAAGCTTTAGATATAACTAAAAGAGTGATTTTTTTTCTACCCCTGGGGAGAAATTTTACCATCATACATGAAAAAAGAAAATTCAGCTCAGATTGTATGCAAAAAGGAAATTGTGTGTAACTTTTGAGGTAAGTATACCTGTAGTATAAAATGATCACCAACATTCCAGATATCTAGGAAAGAGGACAAGTTCTGGAAGTAAGGGTAACAACTTGAACTATCGCCCCCGATGAAAACAACCCAAAGATTGCCAGTGCTTGTCTTTATTTTCCCAAGGAAAGACCCTGAAACAAGTTTTGTGTGTCCTACAGTAGATACTAAAACTGCTTATTTATATTCTTTAGCTCAATAAAATAACAGAATATCGAGATTTAGTAGTGTTTATCTTTTGTATTCAAATGGTCTGCCTTGCCCCAATGGAGATCAGAATAGATTTTCTAGATTGTGTTTAATGTATTTTATTTGAGAATTGCGAGGAATGGTTTCAATTTCACAAAACCTATCACAGTAAATGTCTTTAAATCTCGCCCAAAGGAGGATAAAACATTTTATGTCGAAAGCAATCATCAATTTTTGAAAACACATGATCACAAAATAATAAAAACAGTGTTGGTGTAATCTAATAAATAAATAAAAAAGATAGAAAAAGAGAGTTATCGATAAATTAGTTGCTTCTCTCGTCTTCTGCTTAATCACTAAAAATTCCAATTTTTCAAAAAGCAAGCATAAAAGCTCCTGAACACTGAGTGATCTATTTAGCCTTAACTTACATTGTGAATCGAACCCCCTAAAAACTTACTTTGGGGAAATTTTTAATAAACCAAAAATGTTCGGTCAAGATATGATAAAAAAAATAAAAATTCAAACGTTAAGCCCTCTAGCTCTATTGGCACGGCTTCTACGTGTGTTTTGCAGCCACATTCAAGTAGTGGACTGATTTGATGAATTATTTCCAACTGTTTTCGGAGACGAAAAATTGTCGGCGATAAATTTTTGTGTTGGAAAAGGTTAGTCTACTTAAATACGCGATTGTACAAAATCAGTTTATGTAATGATGAAATGTTTTCTTACGAACGTCACAAGGTCTATGAGAACCAAATTCAACTTTCTAACATTCTGATCATCATCAGCGGCAGTCTTTCATCGTCCGTCATTGGATATATACCTTCCCCAAGATCTCTTGGGATCCACACTGTGAATCGTGGTGCCCATTGGTTATCTGACATTCTTGCAACATGTCCAGCCCATTTCCATTTGAAGTTTCTATTGTTTTTTTATGATAAACGGTCTTTTCCTTAATACACTGATCTGTCTTATGATCTTCCTATGTGAAATTGACCATGATTCTTTCATATGCACGTTGTATGGTTCTCAGTTTGAGGGTCATTCCTTTGGTTAGGTTCTATGTTTCAGCTCTCTAGGTGTGACTATCGGGATGATGCATCCTTTTTCAGGGACTAATAGGGTTTCTCTGTTCTTGAGAGTGGAGCTTGCTCAGTCGAAAGCTTACCAACGTAACGCGAGTAAATACAGTATTCTTTCTAACCTTTCCATTTAGCACTGTTTCCCGAACTCGAAAAGAATTGTATAATCTCCAAACGAATGTGAATTTAATGTTAAGCAGCCCCAAGTGCTCGAAAATTATGTGGTGTTAGTGTATTCATCTTCAAGTAAAGAGTTACATAATTGAATATCTAAAATATGAAAACATTTATTTCGATTCGTTGAGTTTCCTCCATTTCAGTATGACAATGCTGGCAATTACAAAGATCAAAGAAAGTCAAGCATAATCATTAGGGGTTTAGCTGCCAACATGTCATCATATCGTGATCCCAATTAAGTTAGTAAACATTCATCTCTGTTGGAGTCACGTAATTTAAATACGAAGCAGATTATTTGGCAATTTTAAATGAGAGTCTTCTTTAGATAATTACCATAATAACATTGCAATGGAAATGGCCGATGTCAGTCATATGTTGACTGATTTGAATAGGGAAAGTAAACAAGTAACTTCCAGATGAACATTAAGTCCAAAAAATACCATAAGAGACTCCATGAGACTCTGAAAGAGGTTGGCGAATATATTTGAGTAGGACAGGTGATAAAGTTAGAGAAAAAAAAACCTTAATGCGAAATAAAACGACGTATAACAACAGTCAGCTGGAAATCATTTGGTATGAAGAGAGACATAATGGAAAGCACTTTGCCAGTGTGTTTGAAAAGGTATAGTAAAAATGAATGTATAATACCGGCTATGACTTACAGATGCAAAACATCGAAATAATCAAAACGTAAAAACGAACTGAGAGTCACAGGAATAGCATTGTCGGGTATATTTCTCAGTGACAGACGAAGATCAGCATGGATTAGCGGGAGGACTAAGCTGAAGAATATTACACAATTATCATTGAGCAACAAGAATGGAGATGGATTGGGCACTTAGCAAATGAGCAAATGTCTAACCGATTCGTGTCCAGGGAAGGGCCAGACAAAAGATTATGGATGAGATAGGCTTGCCCCTTCAACGAAGCGGAATCAAACAGTTATTTTTGCCTCTGCTATTTAGCTGAATAATAAGAGTGACACTACATAAAAGCGGCTCTCCATCGGTTGCAGGTTCGATTCCTGCAGCAGCTCCATTTTCTTTGATCGTATATTCTACTGACGCTGTCAAGGCCAAATGATACACTCATTGCATAATACAGGAAGATCATTTCGAATAGAATTTTATAGTAATTCAAAAAATCTATCATATATAAGTCCTTGTCATCGGTATTTGAACAAACATGCCTTTTACTTCTAATCGCCTTATTTTGAGATTTGTAAAAAAGGAACATTACGCGATTAGAATCATTTCTTTTGCAATCATCATTATAAGACATACATTTAATCATGTTTTGTGGTTCCGAATGCTATATTTTCAAAATAATTTCTTTTTTCAACTATTGAATCGTTAGATTAAAGAAGGCAGGTGTTTAATTTTTATCCTTACAAAATCTTGCTTAGAATCGATCAAGGAGATTTTTTAAAAGTGATCATTGCTATATTGGGTTGACTAACTGATAAATTAATTGGGGTTCCTGCAATCTTGAGCAATAAAGCAGATTCTGTGCTGGTTCAAATACTTATGAGCAGTGCCTTAGGAAAGTAATGCTTCGTAGAATTTGAACAAACTGTTCCAAATCATTCTTACAAGTACTTTATTTAGATATATATATATATAATGAAATAAGTAATCACTAGATCCGGGAGGTGTGTATCTATGAGAGTAACGTAGTTTTCGTTAATAATACTTTAGAAAGAAACAATCTGTTGGGGTGCTCAGTGATTTTTTTTTAATGAAATCAGAACAAATAAAATAAAAAAATAAATAAAAACAAACATAGGGAAAAGCGATTGGTGAGGTACCATAGCACAGAACTGCCGTATTGAGAAATTTTTCTCGAGTTTTTTGTTTTTTATTGATCAATTTAATTTTATTCAAATAAATCTAGATACTGTAGTATTTAAAGCATTTTTCTAGAAGTTATTTTACTTCATGCTAGCTTACCCATGTTGTCAAAAATGACGACAAATATAAAATATATGGATATAGACATTGCATTCTATATAAGTGGATAATGGATATCTGAATTGCAGAATAGAGTTGGGTTTTTTTTATAATTACATTACTATATATCCGTATAATCCGTGTTGATTATTTATGTTCAAACTGCGGGGGGCATAGCATTGCACTAATGTATTTTGAACAGTTGGACTGAAACTAAGATCAAAAAAACACTGCCCTACAGCATAGCTATCGATACGTTTTGCATTGGCGACACACTTTTAAAAAAATGAAAGTTTTTGTGACAGCTCACTCAAGTCTTGCTAGCCAAGTTAAATATATAATTTCATCCCATCAGTTCAACTGACCAAGAATAAGTATCTTTCGAAAGATGTATAAAATTTTGGCACTTACCTCGAGATTATCGG
>OY735212.1:6688849-6818849 GCA_963457665.1 Thysanoteuthis rhombus | reverse complement strand
TGTCATTGCCATCACCTTGCTATTTTTATCTTCCTCGTCTTCTTTACTCCAAGGTATGCAAACATAAGATCAGATGCACAATTGACTCCATCGATTCACTTACGCGCATACTCATTAGGAGAAGGAAGTGGGGGCAGTAGCTTCCTCCTCAGTCTCAAGAGTCTTAGAGGGCAGATAGAGAAGAATTAGCAAGGACAAGATGGACAAAGTATTTGCGGTTGCTAAACTAACAGCTTTCGGGCATTACTTCTATTAATATTAAGAATGGAAATGTTGGAATTTCAAATCTCTCTCATTCTCTCGACAACATGTACTGGAAAAATATTATCCTCTCATTTTCTTCTTAGTAATTCGTTGCATTACAATATCTTTTGTCACTTTTAACAATATCTTCTTTTATATGGAAGATGTAAAATATACTTTTTCCAAATCAAAGCAGCTATTGCGCTTTTAAAATATTTCACAATTATGACAAAACATTTTCAGGTATGGTTCTACTTCAACTTAGCATAAATAAAAATTTCGTCTATCTCTGTATACATATATATTAAATTTTGAAAAAATAATATCTTTACATCGATTCTTGAAAGGATTCTCTACTGACTGGAAATCTGAAATTTCAGGATTTTTCAAGGTAGATTTCTGCTTTGGGCACGGAAAAGTCGACAGGGACCAAATCTTAAGAGTAGAGCTGCTTTTGGTGAGAGTTATCTTACGCTCTACCAAACGTTTTGTTTATTTGTCAGCAGACGTGGCACAGCTTTTGCGGCAACATGATGTATCAACAGTGTTTCTTCTAAGATCACATGGCACGAATTTTAACGGATCCCCATCCTTTCATTGACAGGAAGGGGACGATCTTCACGATTCACTGCATGCGCAATGTAATCATCACCCGTCGATATGAACGGTCAACCAGATTTGGCATCGTCTTTGGTTGATATTCTTCCCGATTCAGAATGCAGGTGCCATTTGAGGCATTGCACAGCTCAGAAAATATTCCACGCCGGCCTGTTGCTACAGAAAAAAAAGATCTCCAACAACTGATGCAAGATTTCACACAATCGCGATCTTCAAGAACATTCATTGTTCAAATTGATAGTGCCAAGTGCACTTTGTATGCGTTCCTTCTGGAACGTACAGCTTGAAAATAGCTTGATGCAGTTTTTATGTAATTATTCAAAATCACTGCTACATAAGATTTCAGTCATGAGCACACTAAAACGTTTCATAGGTGCACTGTGTTGAAAGTCCGTTTTTCTATTGGCAGACGTATAATGATAAGTTTATGAAACATTAATTGATAACACGACTACAAGTTTCTTGCAAAGGCTAAAACAGCCTGCATGAGCATTTAAAAGGAAATTATGAATCACTGCCCCCAATATATGCTTTGTTCGGGATGATCAATTAAAAATATGGAAACTGGTTGGATTATTGAATGAGTGGCCTCTCTCGTCGTTTGTTAAGCTGTGGTCATTAAAAAGAGTCTGAATTTAAAGAAAAAAAACCAAGTGGAAACACACTAATGACTAATTTAGCATAAACTACTTTACTAATTGAACCTTCACTAGAAACCTGTCTTGGAAGGGAGTTGAGAGGAGTGTGTGTGCAAAGTTTCTACTTTGGAAGTTATGGGCTGGGTGAAGTCCCGTTAGATAGATACATATAAATCTCAGAACACATGAATGATCTAAACAAAGAAGTAGTGTTTAAACCGATCAGCTGTGGGTAGCGGTGATCGTTAAACGCACGCTGAAGTTATCTTTTTCTGGAACAAGGGTGCTACTCAGTGAAATCTCGACGTTTCATTCCACACGTTTTACTGTTTTTATTTAATGGCAAGTGTTGTTGGACTGTAATGCATCTGCGAGGAACTTAATCAATATTGACAGCACCAGAACAGATATTGGAGCTAAGGATCCCCCCGAATGAGGTACTGTTCAGACCGGACGTTTTACAAGCAATGCTTCTTGTTGATGAAGTGAGACATGTGCTGATATGTAACAGCGGTTACATTTAACGGTTGCCATTTATGTTTGTTCAAGCAATCGAAGGTGTGTTTCTAGTACGACATGTGGAGCTTATGAGAGAGAGAGGGAGAGAGAGAAACAGAGAGAGACAGACAGAGAGAGAGAAGCAGCTGATGCATCGAGTTAAGAGTAAAGAAAGTCAGGGGATCCCGAAGGCTTCTCGCATAGGTATCTGAGCCAGGAACCGAAAACGTGTTAGATTTCGGGAAAATCAGTGTTATTCAAGCAAAAGAGTGGAAAATGTCAGGTGAATCAAGCTTTTGGCCCCCGTATACATAAAGATCACATACGCCTATGGTATCTCAGGCAGTGCTTTTGATACGATAATTTAATTAATGAAATAGGTTGACTCACTTACAGGTGAGTGAATACAGTACGGCGCGCTGAAAGGATCATAGGAGATGAAAATAGGTTGGCTGCGTAGCGCCTTTCAATATTCTTCTCGAGGGACCTGACAATATCCATGTGATTTTTCAATAAAGTTCTCCCGCTTTTCGACAAATATAAGTTGGTATTGTACCCGGATGGAGGATCAAAGGTTCAAGATATTCGTGAATTTTCACCCCTGAATTTGTTACGGTTGCTGCGTTCAAACGTTTCTGGGGAGAAATACAAAGTTGAGTATTGCCCAACCCTAAGGAGCATGTTTGGAAGGGGTTGGACTTTATGGTGTGTGGAGCAGCCTACCATAATAGTCGGTAGACATCTAGACAAACAACGTGGATCCCCAGACATCATATGTGAAACAATAGCCAACAAAAACTTAGATGGCGTGACAAGCTTCATAAATTCAGAAAGTACTGACTCCGCGATACCCATGATAGAGAGGCATGGCGAATCTTGTGGGAAGTTTATGTCCAACAACGGTTGCTAAAAGGCTGATGATCATCATCATCATGAGAATATTTTTTAGTCCGTCGTGCATAACTACAGCTTCGATGTATTTTGATCACCTTTCTTCACTGATTCATATTTTATACCTGAATTTAGATAAAGGTCTATAATTTTTAATGTCTGATTCATTTTTATCTGATTTCACGATAACTGATGGGATTTTTTTCAGTCGTAATTAGTTGATTCTCTGTGAATAAAGATTATTCCCTTTGAGATGAAAAATCCGTGTACATATTGATGTCAACACAAAATTATATTGATTCACTTGGAGACTATAGTGTTGGTTTGTCGAGCGGTTAACGATGCTGAGAATCGACAAGGCGAGCCGAATTTGAACTCCGGTGGAGACAGTTCGTGTTCGAATTGCTCTAATGCTGTTGCGAATGGTCTTGTATCCATCTTTCTGTTATGGGCAAAAAAAGCACGAAGTGAGTGACGTCAGTTTGGATGCTTGTCTCCTAAGTCTAGTTCACATTTAAAGTGAATAAGTAGTTAAGTAACAAGAAGAGCTTGGGAGAGACGGCTGAAGCTGAGGCCAGTGTAAGAATATCAGTCAGTGATTGTCATGGGCTCAGAAAGGCAAATTCCTCTATTTCAATCTAAAGGCAATTTGCATGTGACGATCATTGGCGTTTCATCTAAGGTAATTGAATTGTAGATAACCTTATTTCATAATTTAGCTTTTATTGCTTCTAATTACCCTTCTTGACATGAGGCATTCCAAAGGAATCAAACTGATATCCTCCACGTATATCATTTATCTATGTATGCTGACGTTTTACTATTTCTTTTCGTGAAGAATAAACCGATCCTAATTACCCAATTGAAACCTGTCAACTTGTCAATGTAATGTTATGCTTACAGACACACAACGATAGATTGATCGATAGATATGTTTGGTACTTTTATGCACCCCCTGCACACACATATATATATGTTTATACTTCATTAACCATTATAGGTCCACTGCTGGACAAAGGTCATGTCGACCATTATCGCACTAACATATGCCATGTCTTGACTGCGAAATTCCTCATTCCTCCATCTTGTATCTGGTCTTTTCCAATTGTGTTCACTGTACCATGGGCACCAATTGGTTATTCTTTTGCTCCATATTTTGAAATATAGTTTTGATTTGTCAATCAGTCAGTGACAGAAGCTATAGACACCAAACAAGAGCTAGATCTCGATCCATGAGACCTGAATCGACCGGTTACATACGCTGGCACATCCAAAAATCAACACAACGGATGTAAATCATTTTTCAATGTGATTTCATAATTCCGATGTGAAATGCATAACACATTTATCAGCATTCTCATTTCATGCTGAAAAGTTTTCTCGGCTGGCAATTGCAGCAATTTACTCCATTGCAAATCCACTCGCGGGTTTTTCTTTGTGCTCTCTGTGGACAACGCAAAGAAAGCTGAGATTTTGTTTCAAAGATGCAAAAGTAACAGAAATGAAATAGAAAATAAAGCAAACGACAAACTGAATTTATTTCTTGAAAGGAAGGAAAATGGCCAATTTTTAGAAAGACCGAAAGGAAGAACAAATAATGGTTGCAAAGTGGAAATTTACAACTAAAAAAAAAAGAAAAGAAAAGCTAAAAGAACCAGGTCTGGTTAGCCACACGTTAAAAACTGTCTGGTGGTCTTTTGTAAATAGGAAATGTTAGGGGTGATGAATAAAGAGATTGAAAATGTTCGATCAATGGATAAGTAAGTTTTCTTGCCTTTCCTTGCTTCACCAGAAGTCCAAATTAAAAAAACAAACAAGCGTGAACGCTGCAAAACATAAACTAAGACACAAATTTAGCATAAATCCACAATGTGAATTACCCCCCCCCCCACCAAAAAAAAAAGATTTTGGGGAACTTAAAAATTGTTTTTTTTACATGAATAAATGCTTGAATTTCCAGTCATTTAGCTTTATTAGTGTGGCCTTCACGCATGACATTTACATGCATAGCCAGGCAGATCCACTTAAAAACTGTAGAGACCAATGTTGACAGTTTTGGTTGATGGTTTCTAATAAAGACAAACACTTTAAACAGAAATCGGGAAAGAGGAATTAGTGTGAGAACAAGAGAAGTAGAAAAAGGGAATGTAGAGAGGAAAGAATATAAAATGAGGTGATGATAATGAGTCGTCTGAATAGGGAACTCATAAAAACACAAAATTGGAATAGAGAATAGAAGGAATACAGGAGCAGAATCTTCAAGAGCAGACAAAATAGAACTGAGATGAGATAGAGAATCAACGGGATAAAGACAACGAGAAAAATGAACCGAAAAAAAGTCATCACTTCCAAAAATAACATCAATGGAAGATATTTTCATCGAGAAAGAACTCAGAGATTAATGTTCCTTTGATTTCTGGCCCGAGACTGAGGGAGTATCCCTTGTATCGCAATCAAACTTCGTACCACACAAAACAAGTTTGGATGTCCAATTCAGAATTTACCTCTTTAGTTTTGTCCTAAATGCATCTTTTAAACGATTGTGTAACGTTTCTTTTGATTACAGCTATTCCCCATTTGAACCTGATGCTTTATACACATGAACACTAACATTTGTTAAGGAAAATATTTCTCCGAAACCGTTGGGTGTCTAGGAACAGGAATTTAGTTGAGAGTAAATACAGAACACCGAAATTAAGCTGTGGCTATTTCTTCTTTTCGTCAAAGGAACTTCCAGAATGGAAAATATCATACATCATTGTGTTTGTGTACAATATCTGATTATATTACAGATTTCAATGCACCCAAAAGACCCCTTTGTGCTAATTGAGAGAGGGCTTTTAGAGAATAGTTCTCTTTTCCTTCCTAAATGTTACTCAAAATGAATGTTGGGTCAGCCGTTGTTTTGCTGTTTAAATAAACTAGAACTGAGCTTCTTCTAAAGGTGTATGTTTGGAAGGGGTCAGACTTAATGATGTGTTGAGCAGCCCTTCATAATAATCATGTACAATAGTTGTCCGTCCGAACGAAAATACGACTTCGAAATATTCTGGTTACTTCACTCCATCGTTGCCAATTCAAAAATTATATATCTTAATTCAAGTGTACGGCCAATTTAGATTTTTTACATCTGAATTTAATTGTATGATTTTAGATCTATAATCAGAATTTCTTTTTTTAATTCATTCTTATAAGATTTCTCGAGAACCACTCAGCCAAACACTACACTGCGTCGTATGCTGGCTGATATAATCTGGTGACTTTCAACTTCGGGCAATGGTCATCTGACAAGTACAGACAGATGTGCTTTTCAATTGTAGATAGATTAAGGATAGAATAAATCAGAAATCTCTAAAATACAACAATTTTGTTCTATTATTTTCGAATTTGTGGGGTATAGCTTCGAATGATCCCTATGGATTTGAATTACTGGATCGAAAAGGTCACACTCGAAACTTGACAGGCGTGGGAAAGATCAAACCAGAAAGTGTATCAAACATCATAATTATTTCTTAATGACTTCAGTTCATGCATAATTTGTGCAGCTTCATCTCCTAAGCTATTTCAAAGGCAGCGTATGTTTCAAGTTTTTTTTCATCTTTTCTGTTCAATCAACTGCCCCATTGATCTCTGATCTAAACTTTCTGTCCAACGATTCAAGACTATCCTTATAATAATTCAAGTTTTAAATGTTTGCTGCAGTTCGATCATAGTTTTTCAGGCTTCATTTAATAATAGTTAACAGGTACGTTCAGTTTTACAACCTTTCAGAGTTCAACAATGAACCGTACCACTTAGTTATACACTTCCTTTATAAGCGCTCAGCCAACATTTACAGATCACATTTTACGTACCAAAATTCCGAATTTGAACCAATTGAGCTGTAAATAATCAAATTTCCAGAATCATTCAGTCACTTCCAAACCGCAATGTAATATCATTTGTGGTCCTTTCTTTGTATTCTATTATTAACCAAGCTGGCTCAAACATATCTATAATATATGTTTTGTCTCGCAACTCATATAAGCAGCAATAGCCAAAAAGTCGGTTATATTAGAATCTACTAAATACGCTGTACAGCGAAATCACGTTGGATACGCCGGCTTCCGTACAATCATTGGAGTTCAACAACGTCAAGCCTGGTAAAGTATCTCGATTGGTGACTGTTTACGAATACCAGGTGCCGTAAGCGAGAATGGTGAAGTGAGTGACGCTATTTCGGGGTCTTTTCTGCCTTAAGTCAATTTCACATATAGCAGTACGGAACTAGAGAAACAAATGATACGAGAAGCCTGGGCATGGAAAGCTGATGCCGTAGCTAGCAAAAGAGCACTCGTTAACATTACCTAGCGTCATCGATGTCGTTTCCTATCATAAAACAAGAAATTGTAAAGGTTCTTTTTGCATTGTTCCCTAGTAGAAGTTTATACTAAGATTTTTTTTTTGTCTTTTTTCATGCAGAAACTCAATAGGACAATGAAATTCGTCTGGACAGGCCACCTGATGCCGATTCCAGTGTAAGGGCACTAGCTGGATGAGTACACTAGGAAACTTGGTTGGATAACACAATATAAATGGAATTGAACTATTCGTAACTCGTCGTACCAATCTATTCCCTACTTGAACTAAACGTCTCATTCCCTCCCAACATATATTCTGCCTTTTTGCTACCCACCAATCAATTGATCATAGAAACTGTCCAAAAAAAACTGTCACGATATGTTTCTTTAGTTTTCAAATTGGTCTGGCTGGCTATCGATGTATTTTTCCCAATACGTACGGACTGCAACAATGTAACTGGTAATGATCTAAAAGACCAGTTTACTGACCATAGCTCCACGGCTAAGTACTCTCATTAAAACCTAGAAACATAATTTGGGCAACGGGAAAGTGGTTGCAATCTATGCAACAAAATTGGAGCCTTCCTATCAATCAATGGGGTTCCATGTTTTGAGATTTTAAATATAAATAGTCTGTTTTAATAAGTCATCATCATCCGTTTGAACATTCACCGTTGGACATAGACCTTAAGATTCACCAGACCTCTCTATGATGGGCTTCGCAGATTCAGTACTCTCCGAGCTTGTCTGGTTCGTCATGCCATTTTATTTTCTGCCAGCAATTGTATTAAATTGCCTTACTCCCTTGCCATTATAACCGTCCAGGGACGATTACGTAGCTTCAGTTGATGCTCAAGATTCTCATCTGAATTTAGTTCTTGTACAGATATTCTCCAATTATTATACCAATTCCATCACATTTTCAAGGGCATTAATTTTCATCCCTGCCATTTCTTAATTTTATTAGTTCTAAACCATAAACATACTCCCTGCTACACGTTTCATCCACATTTGGGAACTTGTAGTATTAAGTGGTGGGGATAGTTTTGTATGAAACTATTCCATAGATGTGTGTCAGAGATGGTTTTTGTATCACAATAAATTATTATCGCCGGGAGTTGTAGGGAATGCTGTTTTTTATCACTTGTAATTAAACGAGATTCTATGGTTATGCTGTGCCCTTAAGTCGGCTATGATTCATGGGTCCCTGCTTTAAAACCACATATCGCCTTTACAAATTCAAACCAAATAATTTAGCTGTGAATAATCATACTTTCAGAACCATTCAGTCATTTACGAACGACAATGTAATATCCTTTTTGGTACTTTCTTTGTATTCCATTATTAACCAAGTTGGCTCGTACATGTCAATAATATATGTTTTGTCTCATAACTTACACAAGCTGGGCTAGCCAAAAAGTCGATTATATTAGTATTTCCTAAATACGCTGTACAGCGAAATCACATTGCATACGCCAGTTTTCGTACAAACACTGAAGCTCAACAACGTCTAGCCAGGTAGAATATCCAGATTGTTGATCATTTGGGAATATTAGGTGCCGTAAGCAAGAATGGTAGAGTGAGTGACGCTATTTCGGGGGCTTCTCTGCCTTGAGTTAGTTTCTCATATTGCAATCTGAGACAAGAGAAACTAATGATATGGGGAGCTCAGGCAGAGAAAGCTGATGCCGTAGCAAGCATAAGAGCATTGGTTGGGTAAATAAAGCAGTGAACTAAAACCTGAGAAACATGATTTTGGTGATAGGCATGTCGGCGTGAACTGTGCAGTAAAATTACTGCCTATCTATCAATCAAATTGGACTCTTTTTTTTTTAATTTCTGAATGCTATATTCAAAACTGATAAGTTTGAATTAGAGTCATTTGCAGCAACAGCAGCCTTTTATTGTCCGTCGTTGGACAGAGACCTCCCCCAAGATTCGCCAGACCTCTCTGCGTCGCACGTTAAGTTAACTTTTGAGAACTGGGAGGGATAGTTTTCGCATCAAAATAATTCATTGACATGTGTCAAGGAGAGGCAGGGAGTGACAGGGATACAAAAATCACTTCCATTTTGTGCGTTAGACTATTTTGCATTATCTATTGGTCTTGTTACTATTTCTTCTTACTATTTCCCCTTCAAATGATTTGAAATGATTCTCGTCGATTCAATGAAGATGGTTGCAAATATTGATTGAAACTTTGTGGATCGTTTTGCATCTAAAACCTTCAAATCTTTATCATTGACTGGAGCTTTCGGTTCATATCTCTCTTCTAAACTGATATCTATAATTCTCAATACAAAATCTACGAGTGCATGTGTATGAACTGTGAACACTTGACTACTGGCGATTCTACGAAGTTAACATTCCCCAGATATATTAATAAGCTCACAAAGCAGTGAGGCGTTTAGTTTGAAGTTCTCTCAAGAAATCAGATGATAAAATAAATAAAAATGGTTCTTGAAAAATCTGATAAAATAAATGAAAGAGTATATATTATATATCTACTATTTAAAATTTCCTATCTAAACTTGGTCATAAAATATATAAATCGAAAAAAGATTTAAATTTTTGTTATTAAGTATCTAGATTGCTGACACTGAAGAGGAGACGTAGTTTCAAACGACAGACAGAAAATTATTTTCCATAACTGTTTTGGCAGACTGCATAAAATATAATGTCCAACCACTTTCATGAATGCATCCTCTGAACGAGCAATGCCCTCCTTGTATTAACAGATATTTGTATTCCTTCAGTTTGAGTCCATACAAGTATAAATGTCTAAACTATGATTTGAAAGGGTTTCAATATAAAAATTAGTGAATGCAGTGAAAATGCCACAGAATAATTAGCAAATGAACAACTGTAGGCACCAAATGTGGCAAAGGGTTCTACCTCTTCTTATACCGTTTCGTCTACAGGCTTGACAATTGGCATCAGTACTACACTAGACCGCTTCTGAAAATGTCTACTTTTCATTTTTTTAGAAAAATAATTTATTTGACCTTTTGGGGGCCATATTTTGACGGGTTTTATTAATAACATCGAGATATTTCTACATGTTTTTTTTACTCCATTTCAGATGATTTCCAGTAGAAAATACCTGTGATGTCATAAATACTATTTATTCTGACCATATTAATTTTTCGATGGTATTTCTTCACATGACTTAATATTTAGACGCTACAGTTTTTATTATTGGCTGTGATGGCTACTTCATGTATTTTTTCCTTAAATATAGAGACCTAACAAATAACTATTTTTAAAGTTCTTTTATTCAAAGGTTAATATGTTAAGTTTGATTCCACAAGATCTGCGCTATATTCCATTTAATTCAAATCATGGCAAAGTACACATGGATGTCCGCTGCTATTTTCCAAAGGAGGGGGAGTGGTATATATTTACAGCGGGGGGAGGGGGCAAAGAACTATTTTTGGATTGTATCTAAGTTGAAAGCATGTTATACAATAGGCATTCCATTCTTCAAATTTTAGTGTAAGCAAGTACGACCCACTGTGTAATCCAGATGAAGTACTTGACCATTGACGGAGACACATGACCCCGGGGAGACACGATAGAGGTATGCACTAGCAAATAGCACATAAATTCCATATTTAACATAACTTTGCATGACGTCACTGGTGATGTGAGCGTGACAAGCGAGAGACAGAAAGAGGGCAGATTCAGTGAAACAAGACATGTAAATAAATACAATACTTGAAAGAATCACTAACTACAATGAATTCCGATATATTTAGTATTATGGGGGTTCGATGAAACGATTGTATCGCGCCTTTATAATTCATAGACAAAGTCTCAAGTTTCAAACCCTTTGTCCTTGGCCAGGAGGTCCAATTCAGGGTAAGGGGCCTGTTGCTATCTCAGCAGACGCGTATAAAATGTACACAGTTCTCTTTCTGGCTTTCATGCACCGAGCTTTTAGTACTGGGGTTACCAAACATTGTAGACCATCAACCTTTACATGGAATTCTCGATCCCCGATCACCCCAAGAAAGGGCTGCCAAAAATAGTTATCAAGCACACCAATATTGCTGCGTAAAACGTATCAAATATTCCAAAAAGGTACCAAATATATCATTCAACCTAATTTTTATCATTATATATCAAATTGGGAGATCAATATATGTCAAAGGATGGAAAACATACCAAATATTTAATTGACCTCCCCCAGCATTTACCAACACCCTTCTGATCCCCTGGAATTTATCAAACTAATGGATAGTCCCATCGGCGCCTGGGGGTCGATATCGATCAATTTAGCAATCCCTGCATTAGTAGATATGGAATCGAAACCCTTCAGACCCAGCACTGAAATCTCTAAAAGCAGATTAAGGGGATACGATTCATATTAGGCAACTATGAGGTTGAACTTTCAAATAAAAGACACGAGTCTATTTCAAGTCGCAGACAAGAAAATCAAAGGCCGTTAGATGATATAGAATAGAACACAAGAGGTAAAACAACACTCAAGAAGTAGCCTGCCGTTGAATTAACCTAAAAGTTCATATCTGAATATGGGCCAACACTAGATATACACCGCAGATGGAAATGAAATGCCATACACAACGTTAACCAATGGATTTCACTCCTGTCACCAGTTACAACAAAGCAATGTTTTGAATGTGAGCAGAAAAATACTCTCTAACACTCACTCAACAGACTTTGTTGGATTTGTAAATATAGCTGACAGCAGGTTCGGCGCTATCTCATAGGTCAAACTAGTCAACCGCCGATGGCACAGACCTTACAGAGGCGAAGTACTGACATTTGAGGAGAAATCTTTAAAGATCAAGCAACCGGGAGAAATCATTTTTCAAGTTTTACCGTAGGCGCCTTACGCAAATTTCAAGTCTAGCATAGGGTGCATGGAACGCCCGCACCGGCCCTAGCTGTCAAGATGTATTTGGTCTTACACTTGTTTAGTCGCAATGGAATTTTCGGCAATTACTCGAGATAAAATTAATAATCTAATTCAAAACTGATCTGCATGGCCAGCACAGTGGTTTCATTCACCTGAGGCAAGACTTGAAATTTGTAATCTTACGACTGTTTTCTTTTAGTTTGGAGTGCACCCTGAGGCCCTTCGCTCTAATAGGCAACTGCCTCGGTTCGCCCGTGGACATGCTGGCACTGCCGATCTGTGAAAACCTCCTAAGATGCCGGTATAATGGAAGGTAGGTCCAATGATACTTAGTAGAACATCACTATAGACAGAGAAAGAAATGTATCGAAATCCATTGGTTTATTTAGTGATCCTTTCAACTATTGTATTTATTTACATGTCTTGTTTTACTAAATCCACACTTTCTCTCTTGTCACGCTCACATCAGTGACGTCACGCGTTATTTCACAAGTTATTTCAAACTAAATAAATTGTATCTTCACTTAATTTTACCTCTTGATTAGTTCAATATCCAGGAAATATTAACAATAAAAAATAATTATGCCCGTCATTTTTTGACGGCAAAGGGTAAAGTAATGTGTTCAAACAGTTGCATATAGAGAGCCATTCTTATCCAAGTATTGTTCAGACTAACCAGTAGAGTCAATATACAACTGAACCATCTATACGGGAGTAAGAATATCTGACAGAAGATTAAGCACTGTGCCCTATTATCTTGTACCTTCTATAAACTTTTTGTCTCCTGTCCAAGAGGAAAGCAGTTCTTAGTGATTGATGAGCCTTTTTGTAATTGGCAGCTTGAAGTCCCTTGGCGCCTCGATTCTTGAATCTCATGCCATTACCCTACATAATCTCGATGAAGCTTCAATGCTATTCATCTACTGGAATTTTGAGAAACACAACCCTTTGTTTCTACTCGTCCGACCTAGGTTTCCTGATTGAGCTACAAGGGTTGAAAATCTGAGTTTTATCGCAAGGATTTAAGCATTGGAACAGCGTCGAATTCGGAATGCAGGCAGATGTTCAGTAACAATCTCTCAAGGCTTGCATTAAGCGGTTAGAGTGGAACATCGATTTCCAGAAACGGTTATGGGCCTGGACGGTGAATATATTTTGGAAATCGAGCAAATCTGACAACTGAGGTTCTATACCAGTTTATTGGTGGCTTGCCAACCACAGGAGGCAAGAATTGAACCTCTGCCTTTGGATTTACTCGGTCTCCAAGTTCAACGCTATTCTGACGCTTGAGCCTTAGACAAAAAAGATTATCTCACATTTGGAGCCCAATTTGACAACATTGCGTCCGACTGAATGAGTGCACGGATATCATTTTCCTTCAATTCTCGGTAACTACCCCATTTCAGATAAGTATCCTTTACCTGAACTCTTTTCTTGATGATATCGCGTGACGTATTTTTATACCAAACCCGTTGGTTCGCTAACAGTATACGTAGCAATTTGAAAGGTTAACGCAATTATCATAAACGAAAATTCTTGAATTCATTTTATATCTAACTTGAAGCAACTGAAAAGCTTTCAGACTGTTTGGTCTTGAGCTTTATTGATATCAGATTAGATTGCATAAAGTGTGTTTCGGTCATAATTTCAAATGGAGAAAAAACATAATACAAACAATCAATTTCTTCCATTAGATAAGAAAGAAGTCGATCCTTCAGTTTTGTGTCCATTGAGGTTATGAAATTAAATAAAGGGAGAATATTTCCACTATTTATAGTATCCTTTCTATGTATGAATTCAGTACACAAAGGGTAGTCAACCCTTGACAGTGTGAAAGAATTGTCTACCCGAGAAGACACGAAAGACAGGCAGACGGACATGATGCATATTGTGATATAGAGTGTTTATTGTTACTCAATGCTGAGTACTTTTATCTAATTTATATCGAAACGTTGGCTTCGTCAGATTATCTGCTTCCGGCAGAGTTTGTATCATCGAATTCATATAAGTATTTGAAATACATCAATGAAAATTAAATCTAGCCAACCTACATTCAGAAACCATCTTGAAATAATTTTCGGCGCACATAAGAAAATCGAATTTCAAATATTCGAATCAAATCATGAAAAGTATTCTGATCGTGCATCATCAGATGAAAAATAAATATGTCATGGAATTTTTCTCTGGTACGCGAGCACTAGAATATTTCTTGAAGATAAGAATGGTTACGGGCCTGGTGCGCTGATTATGTTTACACTGCGTTTGAGAATTCTATACGTGGATTATGCTCCATTAAAAAATCAACAAATAAACGTCAACCAAAACTGTCAGCATCAGAAAAGACAACATCAGTTTCAGTTCCTAAGTTGGTCTGGCTAGCTAGCTACGTATCATGCAGACAGGCCTCACTAATGGGCTGAAAATATTGGCATTTATTCCTATGTCTAAAAAAATGGGTTTTATTTGGGGGTTCAATCTGCATTTTGAGGTTTTGCTAATTTGGTCCTTTAGTTTGTGTCCAGTGGTATTCACACTCGTTTTTTATTCAATTCAAACTTTTGTAATGATAACCGCCCAACCAGAAGCGAGAAAATTGATCACCGACGCGCGGCATGCCTGCAAAAAGACGTTGGTCATGAGACACTTTTTTATTGAGTGACTGACCAGGCTGGTTATTTGATTAAAAAAATTGATTAAGATTTATTTACTATCCATCAACATTGAACATTACCTTTAATTTTAATGTCGTATGAAATACTGATAAATCTCCCTGTATAACTATGACATTCGCATGTTAGTTTCATTTAAAAAGATACCGCGCGCCAATATTTTTAAATGGTTCAACAGAAAAATAGAGACGCACCCAATTACTGAAGATTCTAAAGTTAAAATTAAAAATAAATGGAAGGAATTCTGCAGAAAATTTCATGATTTTTTAAGTCAGGTTTGCTCTTCCTCCATTTTAATGAAATCTTCTCACATCTGACTGGCTCGTCTTTCCGAATACAAACACCTTGTAATTTTTCGCCTAATGTCGTCACGATGATGATGTGAGCAGTTATTTCTGAAGTTTGGCCAAATTATTGATTTTAAGTGATAAATTATTGAATTTAATTAATAAAATGGTTGTGGGGAACATCTCCCGAGACGATGTGGACAGTAAGCGGAAAAGAAGTTGGATTTGTTCTTTCTTCTTTTTTCTTTTTCTTAAGGAGAGAAAAAAAAAAGAAAAATATTTGCAAAGTTTTAGAACTTTCAAGAATCTTTTAATTGTAACCAGAATATGTCGAGAAAATTTCGTTCTAACAAATAGTGAAAAAGTTGAAAATTTTGATTAAAAATAAAAACAAATTAATGTCAAAACAAAATTCAGGGAAAATAATGAAAAAAAATCAAGTGAGAAATACTTGAAGAATTCTTCCGCCATTTTAGAAATATCAGAGCAAACTAGAATTTAGTATGAAATATACGGAAAACTAGTAAAAGTTCAGCTGCTACCCGCGACAAAAGATCAGAATGGTAACATTAAATGTGACAATATGATAGAGCACAAACTAACCTGATTTCTCCTCATAAGCGATGAAAATTGATATGAGGTTTAAGCGAAAAAAAGCAGTTCGTTAAAAAGACAGTTCGTAAAGTATTCACTTGAATAGTGCAAGGTTGGACTTTTCCACCGTGAACTTGATATTCAATACATCACTATTTTTTTTTAAACAAAAGGTATTGCACCCTATTTTTATTTTTTTCTTCTATGAAATCAACTTAATTGTGAGTTGGAAAAAATAATCAAAGCACTGACAGATTTCAAACTTAGAGTAAACTACAATTCTGTTGAAATGTAGTAGAGATTCAAAGAAAAGTTAAATTCAGTTTTCGTAGTTCAGATGAGTTTGATGCATTAAGATTATTCATTATGATATTTGTCAGTTGAAAAGCTTACTCATTATAAGTGAATTCGAATAATTGAAAACATTAGAATTACAAAATAAAATAGTATTTGCAAGTTGATTTATTCCAAAGGCAAGACAATGGTGTAATGGACATGTCGGACGTTCGAATCGGTAATTTTTCATATCTATCACATGTGCACACATACACACTATATATATATATAAGATTGAAGATGTGGGGAGCTTCTCCAAGAACCAGTCCCGCTAAAAGAGATTCATAGATCCTAAGCTTGGCCCCAAATCTGACATTCACCGATTTTATTGGAGTCAGATTTGATGGGGGGGTCTAATACGCAGCAAAATACAGTACTTCCGAAGACACTGGGAAATCGATTCAAAGGGTGATAATAATAACGTAAAACACGACTCATCAGGTTGAGATATTGATGCTTTCATCATTTAGATCAGTAAATACTTATAGATTTGTAAATTCAATTTTTCTACTCCTCCAGGATAGCCAAAAATGAGTGCGAGAATTATAGTTCCATAACATTCTGCTGTAACTAAAATCCAGGGTCCAATTCAACATTGATTGGTCCCAGTGCATAACATTTCTTCGGGCCCTTTTTTGTACTTAACTATCATTTTAAAATAAATCGAAGCCAAAAGAAAACTCGTATTATTTGTCACTCAACCGAAGCTGTCATGTGACCAACGTCTTGTGATTGAAAAAAAAAACAAGCTTGAACGCTATTGGTAACAAACTAAAAGGAGCCGATTTAGCATCAATTTAGATTGTAGATTGAACCATTCACATGAGAAAATTCCCCCAAAAGAAGTTTCAAGTATTTTCGAGACAAAAAATTTTGAAAAAGAAATGTTTTAGTATTCAACTCTTTAGATCCTGATGCTACAACCAGTGCACGTGACATATACATACACACGTGGATAGCAAGCCAACCAACCAGAATTGTTCTATCAATCAATCACCAACAGAGAAAAAACCTGTGTTGACAGTTATGGTTGGTGGTTTCTAATAATTTCAATCCGATGATCCATCTCAGAGTAACATAATACATCTTCAAACAAATGAAACTCTGAAGAACATTGAAAATTTTCTTTTAAATATTCTGAAAGCACATTTTTGGGTTGCCCCTTAAATTTGGGACCCAGAGTAGCTGCACTGTAAGCACTGGCTTCAGTACGGACTTGATAAGAATTGTCTCGGTAATTCTACTATTAGGTTTCAGTAAACAATAATTACAGCCAGAAAAGAAAAAAAAGAAGAATTTATTACGGTACAAACCCCAAAAGGACGTAAGGCCATAAATTCGGGTCATGTTTTTCAAGGCAAATAAACATTCGAGAAAAAAAGGGTTAAATTATGCATGATAATGATAAGATGCAGCATCAAAAAGAAAGAGAGAGATGTAGAAAGAGAAAGAAAGAAAGAAAAAGATTAAGAAAGAGAGGAAGCAAGAGAATGGGAAATAAAGCAAAAAAGCGAAGTAAGAAAAAAGAAAATGAAGAGAGAAAAAAGGATAAAATAACACAGGAACAGAGAAATTAAAAGGAAGGGGGAGGGGAGGAAACAAAAAAGAAAGAAAACAAAGGGGAAACATGAGAGAGAAAAAAGAAAACGAGAAAGATAAAAGATAAGAGAGAAAATGAGAAAGAAAAAGAGAAAAAGGTAGAATAAAGAGTGGAGAAGGTAGGAAAAAAATTACGAAGAAAAACCAGAAAGAAAGATAAAGAAAGCAAGATATAAAGGAAAAGAGAGAAAGATATAAAGGAAAAGAGAGAAAGATATAAAGGAAAAGAGAGAAAGATATAAAGGAAAAGAGAGAAAGATATAAAGGAAAAGAGAGAAAGATATAAAGGAAAAGAGAGAAAGATATAAAGGAAAAGAGAGAAAGATATAAAGGAAGAGAGAGAAAGATATAAAGGAAGAGAGAGAAAGATATAAAGGAAGAGAGAGAAAGATATAAAGGAAGAGAGAGAAAGATATAAAGGAAGAGAGAGAAAGATATAAAGGAAGAGAGAGAAAGATATAAAGGAAGAGAGAGAAAGATATAAAGGAAGAGAGAGAAAGATATAAAGGAAGAGAGAGAAAGATATAAAGGAAGAGAGAGAAAGATATAAAGGAAGAGAGAGAAAGATATAAAGGAAGAGAGAGAAAGATATAAAGGAAGAGAGAGAAAGATATAAAGGAAGAGAGAGAAAGATATAAAGGAAGAGAGAGAAAGATATAAAGGAAGAGAGAGAAAGATATAAAGGAAGAGAGAGAAAGATATAAAGGAAGAGAGAGAAAGATATAAAGGAAAAGAGAGAAAGATATAAAGGAAGAGAGAGAAAGATATAAAGGAAGAGAGAGAAAGATATAAAGGAAGAGAGAGAAAGATATAAAGGAAGAGAGAGAAAGATATAAAGGAAGAGAGAGAAAAATATAAAGGAAGAGAGAGAAAGATATAAAGGAAAAGAGAGAAAGATATAAAGGAAGAGAGAGAAAGATATAAAGGAAGAGAGAGAAAGATATAAAGGAAAAGAGAGAAAGATATAAAGGAAAAGAGAGAAAGATATAAAGGAAAAGAGAGAAAGATATAAAGGAAAAGAGAGAAAGATATAAAGGAAAAGAGAGAAAGATATAAAGGAAAAGAGAGAAAGATATAAAGGAAAAGAGAGAAAGATATAAAGGAAAAGAGAGAAACATATAAAGGAAAAGAGAGAAAGATATGAAGGAAGAGAGAGAAAGATATAAAGGAAGAGAGAGAAAGATATAAAGGAAAAGAGAGAAAGATATAAAGGAAGAGAGAAAAAGATATAAAGGAAGAGAGAGAAAGATATGAAGGAAAAGAGAGAAAGATATAAAGGAAAAGAGAGAAAGATATAAAGGAAGAGAGAGAAAGATATAAAGGAAGAGAGAGAAAGATATAAAGGAAGAGAGAGAAAGATATAAAGGAAGAGAGAGAAAGATATAAAGGAAGAGAGAGAAAGATATAAAGGAAGAGAGAGAAAGATATAAAGGAAGAGAGAGAAAGATATAAAGGAAGAGAGAGAAAGATATAAAGGAAGAGAGAGAAAGATATGAAGGAAGAGAGAGAAAGATATGAAGAAAGAAAGAGAAAGAAAGAAACAAAGAAAGAGAAAGAAAGAAACAAAGAGAGAGAAAGAAAGAAACAAAGAGAGAGAAAGAAAGAAACAAAGAAAGAGAAAGGAACAAACGAAATAAGAGAAAGAAATAAAGAAAGCAAGCTAGAAAAAAAAGAGAACGAGAGATAAATGCACAGTGTGTAGTTGTTGGCAAACGATGTAAGTCACTTGATTGGGGAGGCAAAGTCGAGACTATTGGGGCAGGAGGGGGATATTTTAAAGATTTATTGAGATGGCGAATCGCAAGTATAAAATGATACACCAACGCCGATATTACGAACTCAAATCAGGCTATACAGATCACTCACAAACACGAATACATATTCAGACATACTCACACAGCCACATGTGCGCACAGACATCCCCAACACACACATATATATTTATAAATATAGATAGAGAGAAGGGGGGAAGAGGGAGAGAGGATGATTTAATAGAATATATAATCCATACGTATATTTCAGTAGACAGCGACGCAATCATACATTCATATAATCCATATGAAGTATATGCCTGAGACTGGCTAAACGTACATAACAAATTAAAATAGCAAAGTGTATATATATATATATATATTTTTATATATGTGTGAGTTAAATGGGTAGGTTGGGTTATGTGCTGCTTGCTTCATCAAACTAAGTTTATTTGCACCGAAGAGAAGAGTAGACAAGAAAAATAACGGCTTCATGGAGCCAATGAATATCAGGGGACAAATTCCCGATGTGTGTCTATGTCTAAGCAACTTATAACACACACGTATGAATTTATATGTTGATGTTTGTGTAGCGGAAGTATTTAACCTTTGTAAATGATTAGGTTGTTATTTCTAGAGAGTTGTGCTGTGCAGTTCGCCAAAATGTGTAATTTGTATTCGGTTCGTTCAGCCATTCATTCCTTTAGAGTGCAGAAGGCACAGAAGAGGGTGTCAGAAAAATGCTTCAAAGTCGTATATTTTTATTCTCTTCATTTAACTGTGGCTATTTACCGAGGGTAAGTTTAGTCTGGTCTTTTGATGAGCCTCAGCTAAATTTGCCACGGCTTACACGTACAGCACATTAATTACTACCCTAGGAACGAATGTAAATTAACAGCCAAATGACGTTAGATACACCGGATCTGGTAAAATCGCCGAATTTAAGCAACGTCGAGCCGGGTCAGTAATTAAATGGGTGACCATCTGTTAATAACAGGTGCCTTATTAAGATCGAGAGGCATCTCCCGCGCCCGTGCTGAGCACTTTGTTCCTTTGGAAACCTTCTGCATGGTCGAAAACGGGGACTAGGGCGTAGGCATAACACTCTTCATCCAGGCATAGCAGCTAAAAGCTGTTTACCCATGGTCCACCTTGGTCGGCGGGGACTCAAGGGAAATCAGAGAATGACCAAGAGTAGGGAGAATATGATATATGTGTATCAAATGTTATCACTCTCATCATCATCAGTCTTTTAACGTCCGTTGTTGGACATAGACCTTCCCCAGGATTCGCCACAATTCTCTATCATGGGCGTTGCAGAGCCAGTATTTCCTGAATTTGTCGAATTCATCTCTCCATTTTGTGTTCTATCGGCCTTGATTTCTCATGTGATCTCTGGGGATCCATGTAGTGAGTCGTGATGTCGTTCTGTTGTCTTCCATTCTGGCAACATGGCCTGTCCATGGCCATTTGAGTTTTCTGATACTTTCTATGTGTTTGATTCCTGTGCGTACACAAAACTGTCGACATCAACAAGTTTTTTTCGGTTTTTACGTTGGTCTGGATAGCTGGCTTGTATGAATTGCGCTTACAGGCAATACCGATGGCTAGAGGGCTGAAAATTAGAAACATGCTCCTTATTATGTCTTGACAAACAGTAAATCGAAACACCCTTCCTCAATTAGTTTTGGTGGTGGGTCAATTTTCAGTGTAATCATTTGCTAAAGTGGTCCCTCAGTTTGTGTCCGACTGCACGTTTGCTTTGAAAAAATTCAATTTTTTTTTTCAGTGATCATTGCCAAATCAAAGAGAAGACTCTCAATACTGCATGCTGCGAGAAGACGTTGTTTACGACATAGTTTCTGTAGAGAGAATAACCAGACCAGGTGAGGCATGAGTTAAACAGATTTATAAAATGTGGTATACGTTGTTGGATTTAAGGAAAGTGTGTTAGCATTTTTTGAATTTGCTCGTATAAATGTAATAGTCCCAAGATCAGTAAATAAGATGATTCTACAGTGTTTCAACAATCGGTATGCATCAAAGAGAATAAATATGGAATCCATGATCCCTAAGAATATATATATATATATATATATATATATATATATATATATATATATATATTATATAAAAGAGAGAGAGAGAGATAGATAAGTATGTTTTCATAAAATGTTTAATGGTATCTATATATACTCCTAGACAAAAAAATGGGCCAAATATATACGTATATTGGTTTGACTCATATTTTTGGCCCAAGCGTGTAATTATTCCTGCAACTTTTGAGCTGCGTATACTAGATGATAATTCAATTTTGTTCCTCTCCAAAATGCGCAGATCAATATAAATAGACTTAAAATCTGGTAATTCTGTTCTAAGCTGCTGAAATGTACAAATTGCAAAAATATTACTGAATTATTACGGGAAAATATCTTCAATAATTTTGTACACATTTTAAGGCTTCCAATCTTATTTATTCATACATGCAACAGACTGGTTATTATAAAGTAGAGCCTGTTTTTCCTGAAGGAACTGCAAGTGCGATTGCGTTGTAGCGTATCACAAAGAAAAACCCTAATGAAAGCACACAAATTACTCGCTGAAAAGGGAAGTAAACAAATACTATACGAATAACCATACGAATGACGAAATGTAAGGGTTCGGTTCAACATTATACTATTGTAAGTAGAATACTCAGATCTAAAATCTCACAGCTTTTTTTTAAACTACTTGTAAGTTCAATATACGGCATTAAGACACATCAACTAATGTTGAAAAGGCGTTGATATCTCGCAAAGGAAAACTGTAGGAGGAGAAGCGGTGCCAAAAATGAGCAGAATTAGAAGAAACTACTGAAAGTGTTAACAAGAACAACGACATTTTCCTCCTTTCATTCGTACGTTGGTGGGCGAAGGTTTCAAAGTATATCTATTCTGAACGACCAATGAAGATGGTTTCATACATGAGGTTATGAAAGTTGTCATTGAGTACAGCCGAGTTTATCCAAGTTTAGTTGTGTGCTGAGCTCACGAAACCAAGATAACTGGATTTAGTTACGGTCTCCTCGACTTCGAATTGATGTTATGCAGAAAGTGCAAAATGTTACCTCTAGAGCAGATCTCTTTTCTTTCTACAAAAAGAATTCAGATTAAAACTTAACAGAATTTTTTACCGTCCGTTGCTTTTTACAGACAATGAAATATTTTCGCGTTTTTATGCATCCTAGCACACATCACATCCTTCGAACAAAGCACTATACGTTGCTGGTCTAGACTTGGTTTCATTGGTTTCGCTTTTATGCCTTTTTTAACTATCAAGGGGAATAACTTCTGACTGAAAATGGATTTGATTCACATTCGATTGTCTGAGGCTGTCACGGAGAAATTTAAATTCAGGAAAACCTGCTGCATCCATTATTTATAATAGAACTCTCGTATCTTTTTCGGACTACCGCCCCCTTTTAGAGCATCTCATTGACCTCACTCCAGTGAATTTTATCAAGGTGATATGTTGAAAATTAAATTTCAATGAATTCTTTAAATCAGAAAAAAAAATATTCTAACTCCAAACTGCTCTAATGAAAAACCATCTTTTCAAACATTCGATTTTATGCTTCGGAGATATTTTGTATTCGTTGTGCCCTGTTCCCCACCACCACTACCGTTTGTTTTCCTACTCGCACTACCTCCACTATGCCGTTTAGCAACTCTAAGAAAATGATAGCTCTTGCTATGATAAGATCTGGTTTACGACAAGAAAGTTATTTCAAGTAGCAAGCAAATGCTGCTCCTGAATTTTTTTGATTTGTTTCTTATTAAACTTAAAGCATAAACCACCAACGAACGCTGAACCTCCGTTGTTGAAATTACTCAAAACCATCTCTTTTTTATAGGCAGACTACAGTCTCATTATGGTATCATGGTTTCGGATTTTGCAGTGAGAAAAAAAAAACGTATATGAGCAGCAGCAGCAGCAGCACCGTCATCATCTTGGGAGTTCATAAACCAGAGAAAATATGAATCAATAAAGAAGAACATTTAACATTCAACTTGGTGAAATAGACTTTGAGAGAATCAAGTCTAATGTGGTCTTCGTTATAGTAATTGCTGAACATCAGACCTCAAGTAGTTATAAGTGTTGATGCATCTAGATGTATGATTTGCTGCAAGGGTATATTTAGAAAGTTCACGAGGAATGGAAAAACAAATGAGCATTTAATAGTATATATATATATATATATATATATATATATTACTTGAGCATTTTCATTTATGTTTGTACTTGTGTGCGTGCACGTACTTGTACATGTGTTAACAAACAATGAAAAAACTAATAATCATTAAATATCATATATACTTATCAACACAATTTATATATTTGTGTGTGCGCACGTAGGTGTGTGTCCATGTATGTATCAAATATAATCCTCTATCTTTCAATATATATATATACACTCACATACACAATATATGTATATATATGTACACCCAAATTTTCATACACAAGGTATGTGTATACAAGATATATGTATCCATACACACACACACACATATATATATATATATATATATATATATATATACGAATATATAAACACAAAGACACACACTATATATATATATATATATATATATATATATATATATATATATATATATATATATATTATATATACCCACACAGGCATAATGTGTATATTTACAGGTGTATATACATATGCATACACACAAGCATAATTCATATATAATCAAATATATGAGTGTGTGCGTTTATGAACATATAATAATGTCAATGACTATATCAGTATACACACTGCTTTGGTTTTGCCCTGTAATTGATGTGCATCTGAGTGTGTATATTAAGGGTCTTTCTTGTTTTCGTGTGTATTGAGTGGTGAAAAGTCAGTTTCCATTCATCCGATATATAGCGAATCCTTGCTATCTCCAACGATTGATCAAAATTATCAAAAATATCAGTTCGTAATGTTTGTCATCAGAATTTGCTCTAAAAAGAAACCAGGACATTAAAATGTATCCATTTTATTCCCGGGGAACAACCAGAAAAACATAAGATCAAAAGATCTTTGATTGTAAACATAGTGTTTCATCTTCCGAATAGCAATATGCTTACTGCCTATCATTTTGAGACGGGTCATAAATATAGAAAGGGCTTTTCTAGATCTTCACAGATGAAAAGGAACAAGGCATTAATGGCCTCACTTTCTGGATCGTTTCATTATTCCCAATGTGCAGATGGAATATCAACAACAGAAAAATTATTGATTTCAAATCACTAAATTGAAGTTTGTGTTTATTTCATGATAAACAATGACACCTAAGTTGGGTTCTGCGATTAAATATGTAAAATTCCCCGAACCTTCCTATTCGAAAAGGTTGGAAAACGTATAACTAGGGATGAAATAAATCCTTGCATCTGAAAGAAACTAAAACTTTTGTTCGATTCCATAACGATGGATGGCTTCAAAGCTGGTGAAAACATTCTCACGTTTTGTCTCATTTTGAAAAAAAACTACGATCTCACTCTTTATAAATTATGATGAAAACGCTTATTTCTTCAAAGGGTTTTTCGGACGATTGAACTCTCTGTTATTTATCTTGTCACGTGACGTTCCAGTCCATCCACTCTACGGACTTCTAAGATGTGCTATCCGAATTCATAGTGGTAAAAAGACTAACAGTAGTAACAATAATAATGTACGATTCGACTATTTCCTGAGCGTATAAATTAGACTAGTGTTAAATTCAACATGACGTGGTTTTGGCTACTCAATAGGGACATGGTATGGTAATCCAGGCCTAAAAAGGAAAAGGAAAAAACCCTAATCCTATGTTATAAGCTTCGTCATCCGTGGAGAAGGGAATCTGTTTACCACCACTACGTTTAAGTAGTACACCTCAGAAAGGTCGTGTAGTGGTTTGGGCTAAACCTCCTGTTAACAAAAGAAATAACGAGGAGTTCGGTCGTTCAAAAAACCTAAGCCTTTTCAATATAAAACTATGGGATAGCCGTTCTATTTCAAAACGAAATGTTTTGAGACGGTAAATTGATACGAAACTAATTTCAAACAACTTTGAAGCCATCCATCTATATCAAATCGAACATAGGTTTCAGTTCCTTTTAGGGGGCATGAATTGATTTCAACCCTTGTAATAGATTCCCCAACCTCTTCAAATAGGAATGATCGGTAATTTTCGTATACATTTCAGAGCATCATCCTACTCTGACGTCATAGTTTGTCATGGAATAAACACAAATTTTGCTTTAGTGAATTGAAATCAATAATTTTCCAGCTGTTAATTTTCCATCCGAACATTGAAGGAAACGTTAAAAACTGAGATTTTTTTCTTCACACATTCTTGAATAAGGACAATAATACTGATCGATCATGGGTTTTAAAACTATTGTCCGTAAAGCGTTGCAATTCCGTCAGATAATGGTCGCAGTTTGCAGTTAAAATCTGAATTAATACCGTGGATTTGATATTATCACCTAGAAATGTTCTCCATAATATTTTTTTCTATTTCGATCCAAAGTAATTTTCTATAGTTTGTGTCACTTAATCCCCCAATCATAGATACGTTGGTGGGTTAATAAGTCCATTGCCTGATACGTAGTTATGAGATGATTTTTTATCTAACATTCTCAGTTTAATGTCCGATCTATTGGATTCACCACTAAATTAAGTGCATTGACAAGGAAGGGGATGCTGTTGAAAATTTATTTTTCTTGTGTGCAAAAAATTTTTTTCTCATTAATTCTGTGCAAAATTGCTAATTTGTGCTTTTTTTCTAATTCGTACATTTTTCAAGATGTTGCTTTGGTTTTCTTTGGAAAAACTTGTCAACAAGATCAGGCTCGCTTCAAAACCCATGATGTTCTTTATAGCATTTAGCAACATTTGTTTCTGTAATAAATTCTTTTTCCAATCGATTAAAAAAAAAAAAATACAAAAGAATGTAAAGCTGATCAGAGATTGATGGAAATACTCCCAGAAAATTGACAGACTGGTTTCCTTGAGCCTCACTACATTTTCAATTATATCCAAAATGAAAAAACTAACAGTATCTATTTGTGTTGCCCATAAATTATAGGGACGCTTACAATATGAAAAATGTTTTAGCTTCTTAAATTCCGGAAGCTTTTTCTTTTGTCACATTTTCTTTTTAAATTCGAGAATTGATTTCTGAAAAAAAAAATAAAATAAAAAAAAGAGGAGGGTGAATTATATGACGTAGTGTGACGTGAAAGAGAAAGAAAATATACCTCTTTCTCCACCCACTCTCTCTATCCTTCCTTTCTTTTGAATCTATTCAAATTTGGTCTGAACGAAAATCTTCTTGGTATTCATAGATCTATGAAATTTCGTCGCCGTTACAAAAGTGCTATCGAGTTAAAACCACATATCGAAAGAAAAAATCTACACTCATTCAGCAAAAGTGTTGGGTAAGCAACAGACGGAGGAGGCCTGAAGCAATAAAACCCATTAAGTGTCGAACAGCCAATTAGGAAAAATTCTGAAAAAAAAAAACAAAAAAAAAAACGGCAGATTTTATTAATACTTGACTAGTAGATCACTCGAGGTAAATGGAATATCTTTTATTCGTACATTGGTAATCGCTTAACAAAACTTGCACCAAAACTGTCAACACAACAAAGGTTTCTTCGGTTTTTTAGTTGTTCTGGCTGGCTGACTATGTATCATGCGTACTGGCTGCACTAACGGAGCTACAGGGATGAAAATTTAGGCACTGACCCCTTATTATGTCTTATGTTTTTTTGAAAATCCCCCAACGTGTTTTTAATTGGGTTCAATTTCAAAGGTAGGATTATGATGGAACGGTTCTCTAACTTGGGTCCAGTAGCATTTATGCTTGTTTTGTTTTTTGTTTCTTTGTGAATTCAGATATTTTTATGATCAGTGTCCAAAAGAGGCTTGAAAAATAAATTTATCAGCCCATTTTTTTTTATCATTTGGTCGCCCCCAACGCAGTGCTCTGCCAAAAGGCATTGGTCACTTGACAGTTTCTATCGAGCGGCTTACCAGGCCGGTTGATTTATTGTTTTACTGGGTTCATAGGGTGGCAGATAACATAATGCATGGACTCGGCGAGCTGAGTTCAAACCCTAGCTGAGACCATTTTTTTTCACTTTGCATTAATACCCTTGGGTAAGGCATGAATCCATCTCTCGCTCTAACTAACAAGGGCACTACTTATTCACTTTAATGAGTTCTATACTGTCTTTTACCTCTCCTAGGAGAGACTGTCAGATTTTTTGGTTTTCAGTTTTTCACTTAATCAATGGAAAGCAAACACCGTTCCGTAAATGGACATTTACATGCCTCCGTAACACCAAGTGAAGGATTATACATTGGGCTTAGCAGGTTCAAACATTTGGCGGGTCAAAAAGGGGTCAAGGCAGTGTTGCAAACTTGCAAATAATTTTATGCTAAATCATCCTCGAAAAAGCGTCGAAAAACGCCTAATACTCTAAAAACATCATTAACCATTATCTGACCATTTAAACGGCTAAAAATTGGGTAGATTGGACTTTTTTCAATGGCTCAAATTACTTGAATCATTTAAAATTTGCTAAAGGAATGGTGTTGATATGCATTAAAAATGGTACTACTCGTTGGAATTTTGCATTGCCATAACATTGAAATGTGCTAGATTTAGCATGTTTTGCAACATTTGTAGCTAGGTTCTATCAATATGTAAATGTATCACAATTTTTAAAATTTCTATTTTCATTTCTATCTTCCTGTAGGACGAGCCTAACCCTACCCCAACGATTTTCTTTTCATTCCAGCAAGAATCACGAGTGTCAGTTTCGAAGAGATTTCCGGAGCGGGGCTGTGATTAGGTTGAATATATTGTGGAGAATCTGTTCCCTGATAATATAAGCTGAAACACCGACCTAATATCTCTATCTCTAGAGCAATGCAGTCTTATTAAATGGGCACACTGGGCAGTTGCCAGGAGGCCCCACAATTTCAAAGGCCCCATAATCGATTTCGAAAAATAGAAATTAAAGTTTGTATTATTAAATAGCAAACTTAGAGAACCTTCTCTAAACCTAAATTCTCTGCAATGAAATGCAGCTAATTTTCAGACTGAAAACCTAATCTAATGTGTTGGAGACGATTAGGGTGGGGACTCCAGGTCATTGCTTTGCCCGGGGGGCGGGTAGAGTTACTCAAATAATCTTGAGGTGGTCCTGCTCCATAGCACATATTATGTAGATGAAAAGTTCATAAAGGAAAATCTCCACTGGAATGTTTACAGACAAAATCTGAAAAATGCCCGAGGCTGAAAAATTGAATGTAATGAATGGAAAATCTAAATGAATGGTTATAAAAAAAATCAAACCTTTGGATATTGCAGAGAGGAAGACAAACATAGCAAACTTATTTAAGAGGAAGGAGTAAATGAAGTGTATTAGTTGTGATTGGTTCAACTGAAAAATCTGACGACTTGCCAGAATAAAAGACTATTTTTGTGCTCTGCTCGTTATCAACCAGAAACGGCTTCTGTCTCTTTGGGGGGCGATCAAACCAAACGGATTTCGATCTCTATGCCAAACGCTCGCTCTAAGATTGGAAATAGGAAAATTGATGCGATTTTCTATTCGTTCGTAAATATTGATCTCTGTTACGCTACACTTCGCCCTCAACCTCTTTCTCTCCTTTTTCATTCCATCATCATCATTTTCACACCAATTGCCGTGTGGTCACCACTGGATACTGAGAGACAGCTCCGAGTCTTCCCCTTTACACTCTCACAGTTCACAACAGTGCTGTTGTTTACAGTTGCACATTAATTGTCTGATGGTTCTCGCTGAAGGCTGAGTGACAGTATATCTCCTCAGATCTCCAGCCCTCCCCTCATATCGTCCTTACTTATCATAGCAGCGCTGTGGTTTGTACCGTCTCCATCATGCCTCTTTCTTGGCTGTTAGGCTATCCCCAACAGCTGGGGGGTAACGATTATCATTATTATTTGAAATTTTGAAAAATGATATGATATTGTGTATCTTCGTCAGTCAGAAATTAAAACGTTAATGGTGCGGTCTACAATTAAAAAAATTATTTTTAAAACGAAATAGAATTTGAACGTCACACATTTCCAGATTTGGTAGATTAGAGAATATATAGATATTCAAAAGTCTTGTTTTTTTACTTTCTTTTAAAATAACAAGCAAGACGTTATCGATCATTTCCCATAATTTTATCATCATTATTGAAGAACTGTAGCCATCAAAGATGATTTCACTTGGCACCTCGTCAGGGATTTATTCTTTTTTATATAAGCGTATGTTCGTTTGTTCATGTGTTTGTTTGAATGTTCGAACACTCCTGGCCTTAATGTTTTGTCTATCGACTTGAAATTGGCATCAGTACTCAACTAAACCTCCTTCTGATTTGTTCTTTTTATTTCCGGATAAAAAAAGCTTATCGGGCCTTCATTTGACCAGTTTTATTGTAACATGTATACCCTTCAGAATCTAGATATTTTTAGACGCTTTTTTTAATTCCATTAACGCCAGAGATGCCATATTATCCGATTGAGTTTATTTACATGACTTCAATTTTGACACTGCCGTTGTTAAATTATAGACTGTGATAGCAAGTTATCATTATTTCTATCTTTATTATTGACTCTGTTACACTTTTTGCTTGTATACTAATCCGTTTTTACTCTTCTAATTTGATTTCCTTTTTAGTTCTTGCTCTTAATGCTATCTACTTAACAACTCCGTTTTCTCATATCTTATTTTTTAAAGTTTCTTCTCGAACTCAAGTCTAAATAAGAGTTGAGTTAGATTTCCCACTGTAACAGAAAGAACAATCCCTACCTAATTTACGATAGTGAACGCTTCCCTGTTTGTGTATCACGTCAGGTTAAACTAAACTAAACCAAATATAAAACAGGTTTGGTTAGTTATAATTGAAACGGTCATGCGACCGACCTCTTTGCGGTGATTAAAAAGTGGGGAAAAAGTGAGATCAACAAATCAATTATTTCTATAATCTTATGCTGGACTGTGATCACTAAAAAGTCTTAATTTGTAAAACAAGCAATCATGCATGAATGCAACAGGAGACGAGCTAAGGAACAAATTTAGCATACACTTACATAGTAAATTGAAGTCTCCACTAAAAATCCTCTAGAGGAAGAATTCTGGAAAACAAACGGTAAATGTTCAAATGCTCAGCCCTCGAGCCCCATTGGTGGTTGATACATAAATGCATAAATAGCCAGCTAGACCAATTCGAAAACTGAAGAAACCTATGTTTGGATGATATTCTTGGCTGACAATTTCTAATTGACATTTCCCAAACGTGATGAACTACCGAGTGGCTCTCTTATCAAGCGAGCCAAACAGACAATATCTACGATTTTTTATCATATTAATATGAAATTCACAGTAATCATCTTCTGTCGAAATAAAAAAAAAAGGAGTGAAGTAAACCCTGCAGCTGCCTTTGCATGAGTAGATGAGCCAGGGAGGGGACCCCCATAATTCAGGCAAAAAAGTAGGCCAAATGATATTTTTGCTGCCAAGGCAGAAAACAATATTTCTTTTAATTTGCATAATATTTGTTCTAACTGGGTATCGTCGATTGATAAAGCATGTTTTATCGTGAATTAATTTTTGTATTTTCAATCTGTTTACAATATCGGACAAATAAAGCCGTCTGACCCTATATCAACCTCTACTTATGTTTTAAATGATCGGAATTTCGGGCAAATGAAGTCCCCTGTCCCTCTCAACCAAAGAGTTCCCATACGACCATGGTTGTGAAATTGTTCTTTTTTACTTTTCCTTCTCTTTCTCTCCTTTCTTCTCCGGTCTATCTTCTTTCTTTCATATCTTTTAAAATTTATTTCCCCATTTTCTTTTTCTCATTTTCTTTTCCTTTTATCATTTAGTTTTTTTTTAATGAGTCCACGTGCATCTTTATAACAAGGTCGGTTGGTCGGTCGGTCCCCAATATTTTCGAAACTGATTTTTGGCACATGTAGGGAAAAAATTTTTTCAGCCTTGCTTGCATCTTCGTCATGCTGTGCCTCAGCGAATAAGGTAATTTTCCGTTTGTTTCTGTCCGTCTTGTCATGTTTTAGACGGAGATTCGATTTAATATACAATTACAACGCGAAACTGGATTCCGTCATTATGGACTCTTGAAATTATTTTATTGAATTTTGATGAATTTTGATGATGAATTCGCAGAACAAAACAATCTGACCGGACGATCTTTCTTTTTTTTTTTTTACTTGACCCCATATCGAGTGTGATTTTGTCAGCCTGTCACAGAAGCACGATGTAAGTAAATGCAAGAGCACCTTTAGTGCTGATTGCCGTCACTGACTGGATACTGACCGACTGACCGACGTATGGAAACACTCCAACCATCTCTCGTTCCCCAAATTTTTTTAAGAGTCTCAAAAATCAAGGGAGATAACTCACGCATCCATCGTCCCACTTCCATGATTTTTTTTTCTTTTGTACTTTATTCTTTTCAAACAGTTATGCATTCTTCTTTGACTTCGAGAAAGAATTTACGAAAGCATTTTCAGAGCAAGATTCGTTGCTACAAATAACAGACTACCTGTTATACCCTGCCACTTAAAACTTCAAGTTTTCAACTCCCTTTTATTCCCCCTCCTTCATAAATCATCAGTCTTTTAGCGTCCCTCGTTGGACATAGACCTTCCCCAGGATTTGCCACACTTCTCTATCATTGGCATCACGGAGCCAGTACTTCCTGAATTTCTCTAGCTCATCTCTGCATCTAACATTTTGACGGCCTCGGTTACGCATGTGGTCTCGTGGAATCCACTTTGTGAGTCGTGATGTCCATCGATTGTCTGCCATTCTTGCAACATGGCCAGCCAACCGCCATTTGAGATTTTTCATGGATTCTATGATGTCTCTAAATCTTGTTTTTTCCCGGATGTACTGTGTTGTTTTGTGGTCTCTCCATGTGAGGCCCAGCATTATTCTTTCATGTGCACGTTGCATGGTTCTCAGCTTACGGGTCTGTCTCTTGGTTAAATTCCATGTTTCAGCTCCATAAGTGACTATTGGGAGGATGCATTGGTTATACACTCTTCTCTTTAGGATTAATTGCTCAAACATAAACAAAACCTCCACCACTTCTTGCCACAACTATTTTTCAAACATAAACTCTCTGCCATTCCCTACTACTTCTTAATGTTGTTAGTCCTCGCTCATAAACGACTTCCTGCCATTCCCTGCTACTTCTTGACACTGTTCGTTCACAAACAAACTCCCTGCCATACGTTTCATCAAGGTTGTAAACTAGTAGTTTAAAGAAGTGGCAGTTTGTTTGGGTTTTTTTTTTTTTTTTCAGTTTTTGCATCGAAATATTTCATTAATGTGTGGCAGTGAGAGGCAAGGATAAAAAGTACCACCGGAAATACCTAGTGTCAATTATAAATATATGAAGACTTGCCCTTTTTATGGTGCTAATGGAAGTTCCTGTCATTTTTTCTAGTTACTGATGTATAATGTTTGATTTTTATCCCTCTTAGTTGTTTCAGCATAATGTAGGTTTCTCTTCCCAAAATCAATAAAGTATTTCTTTCCTTTCCTGTTTATTGTTTCATTTTTCTTCATTCGCCGATATTTCATTGCCATTCTAAATGGTAGGAATTATTGCCATAAACGATAACTTCTGATTTACTATTGTGGAGTTTCTTTTTTCATCCAAATCTAGCTAGCTATATAAATCCGTTCATAATTTTTAGCCTATCCATATCTATCTATTCAATCATATCTTTCAGTCCATTTGTATTTATTCATTTTCAGAATATCCATACTGTATCTCTCAGTTTCAAGCTGTTTACATCCATCAATCTTTCTATTTAGATATCCGTCTACATTTCTATCAATCTAGATATCTGTCTTCATACCTATTAATCTACAAATCTTTGTATGCATCAATCTAAATATATAGATTGATAACAATACAGACATCTATCTTCCTATCAATCTGAATATCAATGTTCTTATCTATCAATTTAGATATCTTCCTCTTTATCCATCAATCAATCTAGATATCTATCCATCTATCCATCAATTTAAATATATATCTCACCATCCTTACCAAACATCCCTCATATCTGTGTATCATTTCAAGCTCTCCTCAGAGTCATTTTCCTGCTGACATCAAATAAATGAAGATATAAAACACAATTTTATTACTTTTTCGTAATTCCTTTGTGTTTTGATTTCTCTTCCTTTGTGAGTCAATTTTCTTTCTTCCTTTCACTTGATCATCATCATCATCACAATCATCATCGTGTCATGTTTTCATTGCAAAGCACTTCCAATGTGTCTGTTTGTGATACCATTTATGCATCTAAAAATCTCATAAAAATAAATGAGCAACAATTACATCGAAGATAACAATTAACTTCCAAACAATGTTTTAGTCTCGTTATACATTTCTCTCTTTGTGGAAGATTTTTTTTAATTCAAAAATGCTCTTTGGCCTATTCTTCATCCAACATACAATGAACTCCTAAAATTACTATTTATATCCACCGATTTTCAAAGGCAGAAAAGGAGACTCAAATTTGCCTCCAATATTACTTTCCAAGTTTTGTTGAAAATAAATAAATCTTCTCTTCAACACAACATCAACTGTAATATTAGTCTAATGCTGTTTCTGTTTCTGTCAGAAGTCTAAAGCAATTACATCTACTCTCCGATCACTAGTACTAATGCCACCATTAAAGAGTACTGTATAAAAATTAACTTTTTTTCTCATTACCAGATAACGGCCATGGCAGAGACGATGGGAATAATGTGCAGAAATGTATCTATGCATTTTGTTTCTCTTTTTTCCCCCAACTATTCTGGATTTTTGTAAATGAAAGTTGTAAGATTCACTGTCTACGCAGCCATTCAGCTAGGGTTTTTGAGTGAATAAGGAATGTAAATATTCACAAGAAAAAAAATTTCCACAATATATAAACTCACTCTTTTTGAAAAGGGACAATTTATGTCTTTGGTCTCTCTGTATTTCTTTACTTTCTTTTCTATATTCATTCAGACCCGCACTACTTATTTTCAGAAATGTTTCTTTCCATTCTTAGTTTATTTACTTTCTCAAGACGCAGGTTCGATTCCTGCAGTGACCCCATTTTCTCTGATGGTATATTTTATTGACGTTGTCTCGGCAAAAATGATACATTTACCCTGTAATAACAGGAGACCAATTTAAATAAGGGTTTCAGTATAATAGAATGCAAGTTATCATCATTCTTTTGGATTATATTTCCATTTCTCAATAACATAAGTGCTGCGTTGGAAGAAACTAATTGTGCAGATATAGACAATGAATGAACAAAATAAAGATTTGGAGTCAAAACACAAGCCCCCACGCATACGCACACACTATATGAGAACAGCTGAGTGAAATAGTGGATATATGAGAGACGAGGGGACATAAAGAGGGGGATGGTTAGATATAAACTAGAAAAGTGCGAACGAAGACCCCAAAGTATTATTGTTAAAATATTTAAAATAGATAAGCTAAGAAAATTAGGTGGTCGTAGCTCTAGTCGTCCTTAAGTTATGCGATGTCAGACTGCAAGTAGATAAATATTTGGTGAATTGAAGTATAATGCTGTATCATTTTCATTAGAAACCGTCAATCTAAACTGTCACCATCAACATAGATTTCTTCAGTTTTTATGTTGTGCTAGCTTGCTGGTTCTGTATGTATCTCACGTACAGATCACACCAAGGGAGCTGAGAAAACAATTGATCATAGTGTGTTTGTTCTTGTTTTGTTATTCAAATGACAACAAAAAACTTTTCTTTTTTTTTTTGTAAAATGTTTTTAGTTGGGGGGGGGGGTCAATGAACTAAATAAACTTTTCATAAATCGGTCTATCAGTTTGTGTTCGATTCAATTTTACTCTTGCTTTTTAAAAATTTGAATTTTTGCAATGATCACTGCGCAACAAAATTGGTAAATTAATCAACCCTCACACAGGATGCTGCCAAAAAGTATGGGTTACATGACAGTTTCTACCGAGTGACAAACCAGACTTTTTATTTGTAGTAGTAATTATTATTTCGAATTGTTTTTATTGCCATTAGCTGTGTCCATTTTTAATCGTTACAACTGCCATTGTTTTAGCATCTCTTTATTTAAAAGTCTTTATTAAAATTACGTGAAAAAATTAATTCCTGCAATACATTAAGATATCCGCAGTGACATAAATCTGACACGATGTGGTTCAAATTAATAATGTTGCAAGTTCTGGGTTATTTTAAAATCCATAGTATCATCTTGTCATGCAAGGCACTCACTTTTTGCCTTTTCGGAAACAATCTGATGAAGAAAAATTAAAACTGCATCCTAAACTCTTGCTATTTGTCCGCCATCAGAGAGAATGTCATTAAAAATTTGATTTTAATTCACGTTAGCCTAATTACTACAATTAATTAAAAGAAACGAAGATTATTCTTGCGGGGAATGCGACATATATGTCTGTAAACAAATTATTCGCTAATTATGGGATGACAGAATAATGGATCTTGAATGATTGCTGCCGGCATTCCAATTACAAGATAAAATCATGTCTTGCAAAGGCACAAGAGCCGACAGACGACGCTAGAAAATTCTCAGGAGATTCAAATTCCGACTCTTCAGTTTGTGATATGCTATATCAGTGTTGTCACGGAAGGAAAAAGGAAAATGTTTAAATTGCAACAATTTACTTGCAAAATTCATTTGTGACTTTCAATTAGATCGTAATAAGAATTAGCTGGAATTTTTTGGTAAAACTGAACTTCGTTCAAAGCTATCAGTTCCATTACAAAGTCAGTTATGAGTTCGTGTGTACGTCATATCACGTCAAAAAATAAGGCTATACTCAATATACACAAAAAAGAGAATAAGGCTTTACTTTATACACTCAGAAACGTGGATTTTTTTATAGGAAAACATAGAACACATACGAATGATACATGAGAGTGGTAAATGTTTTGCATGCTACTTTTTAAAATAATACTTATATTACTTACGAAAATGCATCAGTCACGGTTGGATTGAGTCAGTGGCATATGTTTAAAAGGGGGTTCAAATCAAGAAAACTCACAAAATCTTCTCTTCAAACATACATTTCTTTATATGCATATCAAATTCTCATATGCACTGATAGATGATGCGAACATATATTTCCGATATTTCAGAAAGAGTATTATTTGTTTTCGTTTTATTTTTTGTGCAGTGGTTATGATTCCCCTTCAAATACCTTTCTATCTAGGTGTCTCTTATGTATCTCATGAATACCACACTCCCATTAAATACTGTATTGGAAAAATATCTCCAAGCAAAGTTGATAATTGTCTGAAACCGCAAATCTCACCAAGCCGCTCATAAAAGTTGAAGGCAGTATAGTCGTGGAGATTTAGAGCAAGTGCAGAATCACTGAATCAGAATTGATAGCTCACAAGCATTTAGCACGGAGCCTTTGAAATCGCAATGATCGTAACACATGCAACTTTTTTCAATCCAGCGCTGACGTTAATAATAAAGATTTATCAGTAAATTGGATGGCACGAGTCTATTACGTCGAAAGAGTTTGGATTTAAATCATTTTTTAAGTGAAATCCCATGCCCTTCTCAAAAAAGTTCCTTCATCAGATACATCCCAAGAAACTATGGACTTTTTTTTTCGCATTTTGGCAACGATCACTTCTAGGAAATTATTTTCTGTGTTGTTGTTTTTTAAGTTTAGGACAGAATGCAGCAAAGACTAGAAAAAAAGCTGACAGATATTCAGAAAAAAAAAAGATTTTCATATATATTTCTGTCTTTGTAGCCACTGATAGAACTTTTGATCTGTATTAACAACCTTGATCGAAGGAGACAGTAATATCTTTCGTAATCTTGAAATATTTTCTGTTATTTTGAAACTTTTTACCAGCTTTTGCATTTGATGATATTCGCAGATATAGAACAAGTAAAATGGTTTGCCAAGAAAGAGTAATAAAGATGAGATGTACATTGCCGCCATAAATTCAACAGATAACAGTAATGACAAATAATCGCTGGATGTTGAGGCAAGTAGGAGCCCAATACTTAAACTGAAAATAGTTTCTTGCCCGGAGACATGCTGCACAAGAAACTTTATTGCTAATATTAAGATAGCTACACTATTCCTCGATAAAGATAATAAATGTGCGAAGTATTGCGAAATAGTATTGATATTTTTATAAAATCAAATTCACTGTAAAGCTTTTGTCAAAGGTCTTAGTGAATAGTAAGGATCAGACACAAACTAACCAAAATAGTACGGCTCTTTTCGTCTGGCCAAATGGTCTTAGCAGCTTCATGAGATGCTATGCCTGGGTGCTTGGTATAGAGGTAGAGTTCTGCTCCCTCCAGTGCTTGGCTGAGTGGTGTGCTGAGTGGGCTGCAGGCACTTTACACCAATACTCAGCCCCCCATCCCCCCCCAAATTGATTGACAGAAAAATTTGCCATGAAAATAGTTTGAAAAGTACGATGAAATGATAATAAGTATGGATGAGTTTCATATAATCAAAATTCAAATAAATAGAATTTCTTGTTAATTTACGCTGGTAATCATTTCGAAACCTTTACCTGGCCCTGACCCCTCCCCCGATTCTGCCGAATGCTTCCAAGGGAAAGAAGTGATTGATACACGTTTGGAGATCAGCCTGGCTGCTGGGTTCCCAGGTGGTCATCCATCTAGGTACTGAGCGGGCTCGATGCTGCTTAACTTCGGCGATCGTACGAGAACCAATTTATCCAGCATGATTTGGCGGTAACACAACAATATAGTAAACCTTTTGTATTTTTTAATTTACTTGTATTTTTATTACCTCACCTTATTTTTCAGTTTGCTTCTTTTATTTTTTTCAATTCGCTTACCGAAATTTTTCTAATCTACTTTTTTATTTTTTTAATTTGTCCGGCGTATTTTCTAATCTACTTGCTGTAATTTTTTATATGCTTGCCGTGTATTTTAATTGGTTGCTTTACTTTTGAATTTGCTTCGGAGAAGGTATAGAGCTTGATTGAATGCGATAAATCGTCCAGTCAAAATGTCGCTTCAACTAACCTGCAATGTCGGCCTAACTTCTAATTCAATATCATAAAACTTTTCTCACACATAGCAACACAGTGCAGAATTTCAGAAACCAGTGCAACTATTACACAAACGTCCTTGTCCTTTAGTCATCCTTTTTTCATTTGTTGAAACTCTTTTAGCACACCATACTGTATTAGTTCAACGGTTAATGATAGAATCATACCGATGCATAGCTCTATTGAAGACATTTTCCAAGTACCTTGGGCCTCCGGGCTGCGATGTAATGCATCGTCCATGCCCTTTCTCAGACACCCTGTTTACACAGCTATGATCATGTCTGAAAAATTTTTAAACAAGCCTGGCTGCTGCAGGGTCTAATTTGACTCCGGTTTCTATTTCAACTGAAGATGATCACTGCAGTGTTTTTGCAGTGTATAAATAATAAATAAATCCTTAGGTATGTCATACTTGTCAGATTAGCCCATAAGGTGAGAGAGCCACCTTCCAATCACATTGTCCTAACTTTAAATCATTGTTGGAAATATTTATTTAAACATGTTTGGTTTAACGAGACGTGATACACGAACTGTGAGGAATTAACTCTCTTAGATTTTGCAAGAATTGTTGTTCTTGTTTTTGCTATGGAGAAAGACAAAGTCGACTCCAGCTTGGTCTAAAGTGTGATTATCATGTAAGAGGCGATGATATATTGATACAAATCGTGCTTATAATCTAATTTAAACCTTATAATCTTCTAAGAATAAATTATGAAACTACTTTGGCTGTGCTGGGGTCAAATGACGTTGCTTCATTAAAATCTAATTGGTAAACAAAACACAATTCATTTTTTCATTCATTATCATTCTAAAATTACGTATTTCTTTTCAACTCCTTTATTGATACTTCCTGTAAATGAACAAGTCGAGAGAGTGAATTCGTCATCATTTTTTGCGTATGCAACTCTTATTCGTGCCGCCCTGACGTCACTGGTTTGGGTGAAGGTGTTGAGATTGTCGTGTCAAACGATAATAAAGTAAAAACTAAATAGTAAGAGTTTGACAATTAATGAATCACGTCAGTAAACCACCTGGTAGCAAATTAAAAGTTTTGTCTCGTTTTGAAAATTTGATGATAAAAAATCTCATTGACTTACATGAGTATTTATAAAAATGGGTGCATTTGAACATTTACAATGACGATATAAAGTGATGTCAGCAAAGAGGTCACTAGATGTTCAGGAAAAGAATATAATTATCATTGAGTTCATGTTCATGATTTCTTCCGCATAAATACCAGCCTACTAGTGCCATCGAAAATGACTGCATGTACGAGATATATGGATATAAATTATATTCATATACGTCATCAGAACGTAAAGTTTTATTCTGCTACGCCAGTCGCATTCCTTAACATGACAGAGTCCAAACACATTGCTAATTAAAATATTTGTGCATGAATAGAATTTACAATACATATGCAATCTAAATAACGACTAAAGGAGTTTCAATTAGAGGGTCTACAAAAAGGTTCTGAATGTCTCACCTTAATTTTAGGTGCACAACACTAAATCCAGACAAATCTGACACGAGTAAGACTTGTTAATCAAACTAATGTATTTGGCTGGAACCCCCACAAACATTTTCTTACTGTTCTTTTTTCTTTTTCTACTTTATTTACTAATTTTGTTATGGATGTCGATTGAGTTGTAAGATCACATAAAATTCTAGTCTTGAATTTGACATTAAGTCTCTAAGCAATAATTTTCGGCGATAAAAGAAAAAAATCGTTTCCCCAGACTAATTTAGATGATGGAGTCCCGCCAGAGACAGTTGCCCTTCCTCGCATCTACGAAATCGTAATTGCAATAATTATTGATTTCCGGCCATAAAATATGGTCTTTATCAGCCAAGATAAAACTCGTGCTGATCGAAGAAAGATCTTGATCTTCTTTGCAGAAAACGAAAATTAAAAATAAACACGCTAAAGTACGAGAAACCGACACAGTTTCCGAGATGATAACAACGAAAATTACTGTCGAGATTTATCTTTAGTTCATCTAGAATAACAAAGGTTGATGTCACTATGCAATACTTTGAACATCTTCAGCCTTTGTTGTTTATATTTTCATCTTTATTTCTCTTAAATAGTATCGCTTCATTCAACGACGTTTCGTTGAGAAAAAAAAAGACATAAATATACGGTATTTTAAAACATACGGTATTATGAGTGAAATTGCTTATTGTGGTCTTTCTGACACAGAAAAAGTTGGTTGTAAAATTCCTATGCTACAATAAATCAGAAAACCCTTATTTATGAAATTGTGTCTATGGTGAAATCGGTTTTATTTAACATTGTTTCCGTTGAAGTCGTAGTTTTCACGAACGTAACCATAACGTTAATTGAGGGAGATAGGCTTACGAGGGCATTTTTCGGACATGTCAAAAGGAATTTTCAGGGAGGTTTAGCCAATGTCTTGTATATTCAAATTTGACATGATATTACGAAATTAAACATTGAAAAGTATCATCTTTTTATTTGTATTTGTATCGAAAATTAATATTGAACTCATTTTTCTTCCAGTAAAATATTGTTATATAGTGTCACTTATTCAACGCTGACAAGATGGCGAATCTACGTCGCTTCAATGTGCAATAACCTTTTTCGTAATTGTCAACTTCAATATTATGACTGTCGCCTTTGATGCAGCATTATTTTCTACGTGGGATGCCCGAAGCGGTTTATTAAATGAATGAATGTTTGCAGCATCATATTTCGATAAGCTGAAAAATTTCGAAGATGAAAAACTAGAATGTAGGTCGATTATTTTGTCAAATATAATGAATATACATCAGGTAGTGTGTCTCGTTCGATCCACGACCTGTTCAGATTCAATTCCAGCATTTGGAAAGTCAAAATTTGAATTTTTTTCCTGTTCAAGCGGTAATAATCGCAAAAAATTATGTTTGTCATGCTTTTGAATTGCATTTAGAAACTGTTGAACGAAACTTTCAAGATATGTTTCTACGGTTTTTAAATTAATCTAGCTGGCTGTGTATGTATGTATGTGCCACGCGTACAAGCTGTGTCAATAAAGCTAGAGGGGTGATTATTCAAAACATAATATCTGAAGGGGATAGATTTTTTTATCCCCATCTCAAATAGATTTCAGCAGGAGGATTGCGTTTTGTGTACATTTATGCTAAAATAACCCTTCAGTTTGTGTCCGGCAGAATTAACGCATACTTTAAAAAATTCAGACATTTTTAGTTATCACTGTCCAACAGAAGTAACTTATTCATCGATCCCCATATTTTCCAATCGTTGAATTAATCACCCCGACACAGCATTCGATTAAAAGATGCTGGTCAGGTGACGTTTTCTATTCAGTGACAAACCTGACTGGTATTTTTCTTAATCAATTCAAAATCTCTCAACGAATAAATCTTAGTATTTTACTTCAAAGTCTCAGAATGATATTTCCCTGGATGTTGGTTCTTTTTATTTTTCGAATATTGAACACATGTTTCAGATTTTCTACTGAAGACTATTTTGATAACACACAAGTAACAGAAAACAAAAAAGAAATACTTTCTCAGTTTCTTTCGCAATTTACATCGCTTTGAAAAACCAACCGAAGAAAAAATGGGCATTCGATTTTCGTTTCATCAACCAGAAATACACGTAGCCACAGTTGCTATCTTCTTAATCTCACTTGAAACGTAGACATCGTTACATAAAACGTTCGATGTGCAATTAAAATCTGTTCTATAGTTTTTATACTTAAACTCAAAGTAATATCTACTTAAATAATGAACAATATGATTTTTTTGATTCTCTGTCCGTAACCATAGACTCTCAAACAGGGAGGTAATATTGATCAAAATATTTCCAGCCTTACCATCTGCAAAAATGGACTCTTTCACTGAAACCAGTTGTTTTTAGTTTCCTTTCTAATAGAATTGGAATGCAGGTTGTCACCGCTTATTGAAAGTTTGCCGTGCGCCACTTTATAGCAGTGTTGTTTTGCAATGAGTAATCATAGAGGCAGAATACACTACCTCCTCTCTCTCTCTCTCTCTCTCTCTCTCTCTCTCTTCTACATCAAAGTCTCCTAAACCACCCACACCTTCGAGAATTCCGCTTGACATACCATCCTCACCATTTTAAGGAGTGACAATGCTCAAAATTAGAGCCTCATCGTCGAGAGCAAAAGACATCACAGTATTTTAGAAAAAAATAGGAGACGGATATACCACAGAATACATTAGAAAATGCTAATGGCAATGGGCAGGCCATGTTGCGAAGAGGACAGCTGCTGTGCGTCACGGTCCACAACATGGACCCCAAGAGAACATATACGAAACTGGGACCGGCAGAAAATAAGATGGCTTGATTTAGGTTTAAGCAATTGGCACTGCGACGCCTGCTATGTAGAGATTCAGTGAATCTTTGTGAAATTCCAACGACACCCGTTAAAAGGATGATGATGGTGATGATACAGCATGTGAGAGAGAATTTGAGGTCTCCAGCACCCCAAGCAGCGTCACCGATTTCACCATTCTTGCTCACGGCATCAAGCAGTTACCCGTCTAAGTACTGACCAGGCACGACGTTGCTCAACTTGGGTGATCGCACGAAAACCGCTGTATCCAATTTGATTTGACCGTAACGATATTTGATGTCTTCCAGCGAACCGTCTGAAATGATGTATCGACATGATGAACAGTTGTATTTGTGCATCGATATGTAAAGTGGACATTGTTTTCCAGATGTAACATCAATATTCAATGTGCTGATTACTTATCGATTCTAGAAAGGTCAAAACTGCTAACATAGGTCTCTGCAGTTTTTAAATTGGTTTGGCCAGCTGAGTGACTGGCTGGCTTTGTATACATTGTGCACACAGGCCGAGCCAACGTAGATAGAGGGCTGAAGATTTTGATATTCACGTATCATGTCAACAAAAATGTTTAATCCATTCAAAAAATTTTTAGTCTGGGGTGAGGGTTAATTTTGATAACACCTTGATCTATTTGATTGCAACTAGATTTTTAGGGGTAGATCCTGCTAATTCCACGTCCGAGATTGAATGCTTTATTGGGATAAAGGGCTCCAATTGCTCTGCTTATCAACCATAGCTTATGGGTGAAGTGGATAAATTTCTCTCCCAAGATCATTAGTTTGGAAATCAACGTAAGCAGCTTTGGGCAAAACTCGAAGTCGGCTCGCCTATTCCGTTTTTCTTCCCCAAGATTGGCCAGACCGCTTGATCTCGGGCGTTGCGAAGCCAATATTTTCTGAACTCGTTTAAATCATCACGGCATCTAATTTTCACCAGCCACAATTTCGTGTAGGGATCCACTTTGTGAGTTGTGATGTATTGCAGTTTTCGTACATTCTTGTTACTCAACTATCCCATTGCCAGTTTGAGAGCCCATCTAATTACGTTCCATAGTGATGTCCAAGTATCATAACATTGACCGAATTGACATCATCAGCCAAGACCAGGATTCGAACTTGTTTTGCTGATATCATTTTGCAAGCTGATACCAACTCTGCTATTCACATCCCTACATAGCATAAAAATATCTTAGTTTCGTTTATGAACTAAGTAACTAAGTAGTGCCCTTGCACTGACTAATACATCAGCCGTCGCAGTCTAAGCTTCACATATCTCAAATATCTTTTATCTCAGCTTGTGATACGCTAGATAGACTTAGAGGCGACAGACACCCGAAGTAGCGTCACTCACTTCACAATCCTGGCTCATGGCACCTGATTTTCCAAAGTGGCTACCCATCTGAGAACTAATCAAGATTGAGTCTGGTCAGTACTTGGATGGGTGAACGTTGCTTAACTTCGGTGATCGAAGTATTTAATACGATTTGTCGTAAGCCTTTTGTTTACGAGACATAAACCAGAAAACAGCTGAAAGCAATTCAGTTGTCTTAATCGGAGCGGAAATAATCCTTATATTATCGGATTGCCATCTATGATTCAGCACTCACAGATATTATACTTTTGTTACCAAGACCTCGAAAATAACCGTTTTCTAGGCTCACTGCTCCAGTGAACATTATTTTATGTTTAAGGTCTGCCCTAGCGATATCAACAAAGTAAAAGTAATAATCATATCGTTTGTAGTTCATGAGAAATTAGAGTACAATGAACGGAAAAAAATCATATAAACGTGGGCGTTTCCAGGGAGGGAGGGTATGATGTATTGGGGGCGGGTGAAAGGATATATTCGGAATATATCTTAGCAGCGGCCCTGTTGTTAGCGAATAACAGTCTTTTTATATGTATAGTTGAGGTCAAGTAAAACAATTGTACCGAACAACTATCCTTTATTGATAGCAACCCCCAGGAATCACATGCAAAGCAGAGGCCGGCAGAATACAAGATTGAGAGACGAACTAGACAAATTCACAAAATACTGGCTCCGCAACACCCACGCTAGGGAGATGTGAGGAATCCTGAGGAAGGTCTATGTCCAACAACGGACAATTTTGATCTTCAAATTGGATTACGGAACATAAATAGCTACCAGTTGATAGATAAACAGATTTCATATAGATAAATTGGTCGCCCCTACAGTCCATGATGATCAGGCTTTTACCATCCATTGTTGGATAGACTCTGGGAATCCATGAGGTGAACCGTGATGTCCATCGGTTGTATGCCATTCTTGCAACATGACCAGCCCATTGCTATTTGAGTTTTGTTGTATATTTTATGTCTCGGATTACTATTTTCTCCTTGATACACTGCACTGTCTTGCGATCTTGAGAATGATTCTTCCATGTGCTCATTTCGAGGGTCAGTCTCTTGGTTATGTTCCATGTTTCAGCTCCATAGGTGACTATCAAGCGTATGCATTTGTTGTAAATCCTTCATTAGCCACTAACTCTCTGGATCGGGTGTCGCTAAATCAAAGAAACTCATCAGGTGATCCATATTTTATTTATTTCCATTTGTAGTCATTTTGGGGTTACACGCCATGGTTGATATTTACGAGATTGGAATTTGCGAAATCTCTGAGGAGAAAATTCAATTTTAGGCGATTTCAATCCATTACACTCTACAACCACCCGATAGAAATATAAAAACGAAATAACACCATTAAATAATTTGGGGATAAAAAAAAACTCTAACCAAACTCTGACCCGAACAATTACACTAAGTGTTGGCTCTAAAGCAGAGGGCCAGGTTAGCAGATTTTTCGTTTCTGAGAAAATAAATGAAAATATAAGATACAAAATTGTAACAAGAGTTTTTTTTGTTTTTTTTTTAGGTAGAACAGTTACAGTTGTGTTCGAAATTTTATGTAATATAAACCTATGGATACAACAAATTACGTAATCCTGTGATTAATATCTAATTTAGACGTATTTACGTGATTTAGGTGATTCAATCTCAACAAATTCACGCAAATTTATACACCAGTAAGAGAAATGATTGCCTGCACAATGTGTTTGTATACTTATAAAAATTTGAATAAAACTGAACAAGACCATTCCAGCATAAAATAGACGAAAAATATATAACTTTGATGATTTAAAACTAATTTGTCACAAAACTGATAAACTTCCCAAAGTAGCGAAGTCAAATATAACATGAGACAACAAGCAAAAGAAATACAAGCAAAACATATTCTTTACATGAAAAAATAGATCATGAATTAGAAATGCAATGAAAGAGAAATCCATTTTAAGATACAATACAGAAATCCCTTGGTTACATCAAAACATGACGAAACTTTTACTAAAAGGTAAGAGTATAAATGTTTTTTATGGCTCTCATAATCAAAATGTAGGTTATTAAAGCTTTCTTTTGCATCCATTCCAAATAATTAAAAAATCAACTCATGATACCGATTCTTTCAGTTCAGTTATGAGAGTCGGTATATTTCATTTTTCAGAATTATTTGAATACAAATAGCAACAGAAATATCGATACTGCTGAAAAAAAAATGAATTTAAAACATCGTTTTCGCTACATCAAAAGTAGCTTAAACATCATTTGTAACTTTGAATGAATAGAGGTGTTTCGTTTACATTGTTGTGTATCTGATTAATATGTTGATTGATTACATCTTTTAACCTTTTAATTAAAATCACTAATTAACTTCATAACGTATACGAAGCTAATAAAAATGAGAACAGTTTTTTTTTTTGCTTACAGTTGTAAATGTAAATGTTCTGAGGACATTACGAACAAAATGGAGAATTACAATAGACATTATTGATATGCGTTACAGATTATACGAAACGAATAGAAACTTAGAAACTTCGTTTTACAAATACATTTACAAAATGTAGAATTAGTCTCATGCCATATGGGAAGAATTTATCGTTGTCACCCAAGATTCAAAGACTTTGAGGTAATTACATCAGTCGCCTCTGGACAGTCTGGAATCGAATTTATTTGGCCGGTGCCCTCTTTGAGAACTTCTTTAGGTTAGTGACACCAGTTCAGTGAAATCTACCCATCAATTTATATACAGCAATCGGTTGCAAAAAGCGATGAATGGTTGGCTATCAATTTGCTACGGCTACCTATTGTTTGCTACGAATGACTGGCCTAAAACTTGTTGGACCCCCTTCAAAACAATAATTGCGCCTTTCTTCTCCTCCCAACTGCAAAAGGAATGCACATACAATAAGCTGCATAACAGTATAAGATGATGATTTGGCCGATCGGTTCTACGGCCTTGTTCAAGTGTGCTTTTTTTTTTTTCATTTTCAAACAACGTTTCCATTCTATAATCCAGACTTCTTCCCAGAGAGGATACTATTTGGGTTTCTCTCCCCAGATACAATCAGCCATTCCGTATCTTTCTATCTCACCTTTCATTATGGCCTTTTATTTTCAAAAACTGGATGATCCCAATAATCCTTAAAAGAAGTGTGTACAACCAATGCATTCTCCCGATAGTCACTTATGGAGCTGAAACATGAAACTTAACCAAGCGACAGACCTACAAAATGAGAAGTATGCAACGTACACAGGAAAGAATCATGCTCAACCTTACATGGAGAGATCACAAAACAGCACAACATATCAGAAAGCGAACGGGGGTCAGAGACATCTTAGAATCCATTAGAAAACTCAAATGGCAATAGGCTGGTCATGTAGTGAGAATGAAAGACAACCGATGGACATCACGACTCATAACATGGATCCCCAGAGATCACATAAGAAATCAACGCTCCCAGAACACTAGATGGAGAGATAAACTAGACAAATTGAGGAAATACTGGCTACGCAATGCCCATGATAGAGAAATGTGGCGAATCCTAGGGAAGGTTTATGTCCAACGACTGACGTTAAAAGACTGATGATGATGATGATGATGAAGTCGGATTTTGAGAGGCCTGATTGTTTCTCTGGTATAAACCTTCCGATACTTAGAAGGGTGCATAAAAAGATATTCGTCGGAATTTTCACGCGCAAGCAAAGTTCTAAGGTATGAAAACTATCAAAAGTGAACAAACGTCATAGTGTTACCATCATTGAAAAATACGTTTACCACCATCACATGCGAATAGTTAGAATAAAGAGCGTCGCACAATGGATCCAATGAAACGTCGTGTTGACAACACAAACAGGGAGAAAGAGTTCAGTCACCTGATAAACTCTTTAAAAACTAAATCTTCTTTGAATGCTACACTACATACATATGGATAATATCCACTGATATATGTATAAGATATACACAATATGTATGAAGGATATACACTATTCATATTCTATATGCATGAAAAATATACTATATAAATAATACACACTATATACAATATGTATGCAAACAGAATACACTATATACGTAGAAATAATACACACACTATATATATATATATATATATATATATATATATATATAGAGAGAGAGAGAGAGAGAGAGAGAGAGAGAGAGAGAAATACTACTTGTAAATAATGTACACTATATGTAATTAACATACACTTTAAATATATGAATAATGTACACAATATATATAGATGTACGAGTAATTTACATTATATATAGAGATATATATGAATGAAATACACTATATATGGTATACTCTATATGTATATGATAAAGACCAAATATTTGCACTATATAAAAGTAATGTAGAATGTACATATATATAATATACACTATATACAAATGCAAACTATGTATATATAATAATTAAATAATTGTGTCATCTTCAGATAGCTGTTCCATTGTATCACAACTCTTCAGTGTGGCTATAGACTATCCAGTACCACAAGGTAGGATCGAAACTTTCGTTTCAGACCCAGAGGCTGGCATCTTACTTCTACCCTACGCAGACGTTCAGTGAGGTTGAATTTAAGCGATGTATTTACTCATGCATATATTCCCCATCCACCAGAGTGGTCTATTCTCAAGTTTGAAGATATATATATATATATATATATATATATATATATATATATATATATGTGTGTGTGTGTATATCATTTATATATTGTGCATATTATATATATATCAATATATTGTATTATGCAAAAAATATAAATAATATAAACTATATAAAATGAAATACTGGAAGCCACTTTCCCTGAGAAATACCACTCAAGCCCTTCACTGCCTTTTTTATTTGAGACAAGCAAATCACCCACAGAGAAGGAAACAAACATCACCTGATCCTGTTTCTCCCCAACCCATCTAATTTTTAACAAAATCTTACCCTAATCTCCACAGATTCAAACACCTCCCCTTCTGCTTCTAATAACAACCAAACACAGGAATATTCACATCTTCAGCATAGAGCGTATAAACAGAAAGATTTCTCAGTGAATCACTGAAAATATTTTTTCTCAGGAAAAAAATGGTTGGCATTCATCAAAATGCTTCCAAATAAGCCAACTGATTGGTAAAAAAAAAAATTGAGATGTAACACCTATCTCTATCCCTTCCAATTGTCATTTTTATCTACCCACGATATATGTATAGAAATCATGTATGTATTATATATATATATATATATATATATATATATATATATATATAGAGAGAGAGAGAGAGAGAGAGAGAGAGAGAGAGAGAGACCAAATGTGTATCCAGTCGATAATGAGAATCCCTTTGAATCGTAAGTGTGACAAATTTTTTTTAATGTTTTTGTAACAAAATTTCTTTCTGATTTCGCTTACAGAAACCTGTATTATTCATAGAACTGGAAATTGTGACTGCAATTATTAGATATCATTGCAGTTTGTTCATAAATAGACTTATCTTTACTTTCTCTATAAGATCATTTACTACTATAAAAATCTATTCTGATGATAAAAAAAGATTGGTTGTCGGAAATTCCTTTCCCGAATTCCGAAATTTTTTCCATTATTTGCGCACAGGAAGTTTGTTTTCTTTTTGTGTAATTGATTTTCTAAGCTGAGAAAATTCTTCATTCAAAGAAAACGAATTCAAGGTTTCCCATCGGAGATGAACTGTACCTATTCAAATCAATATAAATCATTAGGCATTTTCAAGAATCTTCAAAAAAATCCGTGCATTTTCTTGTCTTGAATTTTTTTCAAATTAGGAAATTTTAGATAGAAAATACTGTTCAAAATATTGACACAGTAGAAAAGAAATCGTCACCACGACTTATCTCCCTTTGTTATGTCAATATACAGAGAAATTGAATTGCCTCATCGAACACAGAACTAAACACCTGTGCGCATGAACGAAAAAAAAAAACAAAACATGAAACCATTCTACAGAATATACACACCTTCAATCATTTGGTACTTATATCTGATAGGGATTGGAGATTCACTTTTACCAATTCTATATAGGAGTTAATTTTGATTAGCACGACTCACAACGTGGATCCCGGAGAACATATGGGAAAAACAAAAAAAAAGATGGTGTGACAATTTAGACAGGTTCAGAAAATATTGGTTCCGCGATGCCCACGACCAAGATGTCTGGTTAAACTTAGTGAAGGACTATGTGCAATGATAATGATGATTGGGTGAAGATCTAAGAGTTTATGATGGTTAGAAAAACGGTATTTTGCAAAGAACCGATATATCCTTATAAGAAAAGAGTAAAACTGAATCTGCAACCTCCATACGATGTGAATACCGAATGATTGAAGGCGTGTAAATTTTGTAGAATAGTTATAAGTAATTTGTTTTTTATGTTACTGCGCATGCGTGTTTAGTTCTGTTTACGAAGTTGTATTTGTGTTTGTCTATATATTGAAGAAGCGAAGGGAGATAAGCCGTTAAGGAATTAAAGTTTTTGTGCGTTGGCCAAAAGATAAAATCATTCATTCATGAGAATTTCTTCTCAGCGTCAGCCATTAATTTTATCACTGTTATTTGCTTTACGGCATTTTCATTTCCTGTTGTGTTTCCACGAGAAAAAAAGCCTTTAACATAAATAAACAAGCTGTACAGTTGGTAGTATATATATATATATATGTATATATATATATTCGATAAATGCAACGTTTATTCCCAAATACATCTCATGATGCATGCACATAATGTACAAATATGTCTACATTGCGGTAAATAACATTTCATTTCAAATACATAGCAGGGAACCATATATATATGTTTATATATGTATGTATACATGTTTGTGTCTATACAACATATTTATGATATACAATACATAAATCGTTGATGCTATGATGTATATTATAATACATGTAGATATAACCTTCTATTTTTACGATGTGGAAAAAAAACATATTCGCAGTTATACTGCAGATAACTAAACATACTTCATCGCCACGTTCTTATCTTGTTCATTCACCGTCCATGCCTACACTACAATGTCTTAACGCTGACAATCATGTTATTTGGAGATGAATTTATAACTTGACAGTAATTATGAATGCGTTATATTACTCAAAAGTCTCTTAAGAGACCTCCTGTATTTACACGGAGAATGTGTCATTAGGCGTAGTCAACGCAAATAGAAATGAATGATCAAAGAAAATGGGGTTCCTGCAGGATTCAAACATGATAAATAGAAGGAATGTAGCAAAAAAATTTTGCGGACATGGATGGTGAATCAACAAGATTAAAATGTGGGAATAAAGCAGTTTTTCCCCCAGGACTGTTCAGCTCAGTGGGAAGAGCGACTCTATGTTAAAGCGGCTACCTTATTGGTCGCAAGTGTGATTCCTGTAGGAGTTCCATTTTCTTTGTTTATTCTATTCACTCAGTCTAGAACAAGTGACACAGCCCCATGTGTAATAACGGAAGGTGATTTCAAATAGAATTAATCATAATATAACACATAATCATATGTGCGCATGCACGCACGCACATACACAGATATATACATGTGTGTGTGTATATAAATTTGTGTGCGCATGCGTATATATCTACTTATGTATATAACATGAATATATCTATAATGTCATAATACACATGAATGGATATTCAATGTTAAAATGTTCCTACGCTGCAGTAAATAACATTTCCCCAGGTATACAGCAGAAGATCTACGCAGATACTTTCATGTAGGCTTATTCTTGCTGGAACAACAATCTCAAAAGGCTCAGCAACATCATCTGCTTTGGATGGGGCTAATATACTCAAAGACGACTACCCAGCCACAACCCCAAGAACGTCTCCAAGAAAACAACACAGTACATTGTCACCTACAACGTCAGGACATTCTCAACAGATATGCATCTTACTGATCTCGACGGTGAAATAAATAATTTAAAAAAGACATCATCGGTATTAGCGAGATGAGAAGACCCAGAAAAGTAGTGATCGAACTAAACAGTAAACATCTTCTATTCGAGTACGAAGAAGGAAAAGGAAGACAAAGCAGATGCTTATACCTTACCTTAAGCTTTATTATTAACAGAAATGGTACAGCTTATTGAGATGCATTTACAATGAATCCAGCACAAGAAGTGAGATCGGATAATCTCTCGAGGCAGGAGGTGGTACGGCGAAATCAAGTTGAGTAACGACTAGCCTGATCAGCACATAAATAAGTGACCATTGGGGAATACCAGGCGTTTTTAAGCAAAAAGAAGTTTCGATTAGCCTGTCAGGATAGGAGCAGATCTCACAAACAAATGCCTGAGTGTGCCTAACCCAGTGACAGACTCGATGAGTGCATAAGTGGAGAATTATGATGCATACATGCATACATGTATTCGTTGCAAGTGCCGTTTTATTCAACGTTTTATGGAAATGCATAAGATGCACGAACATCTCTTGTACTGATGGCTGTCACCAACTGACAGTACCGAAACATTCCACTACATCTCGTTCTTTCCTCCTCTTTCTGTCTGTGTTGGAAAATACAAAGGAGAAAAATTGTGTTTGAGCGTAATTTCCCATGCTAGATCTTGGCACAAGACAAGACATCTGCACCCACTAGTTTACACAATCCACCAAAAACAAAAAAAAAAAAAAAACAAAGGTCAGTCCATGAGATTGAAGTGACGCATCTATGGTCCTACTTTTAAGCTTGTTCTTTTTTCAACTTTTTCAAATGGTTTTGCAAATTACTGAAGTCTGACGTTTCATGAGTCAGAAGAGACGGGACATTTACTTTTGCAAAAACAGTCGCAAAAACAAATTGATTTTTTCTCTGGGAGGATTCCGAAATACTGGAATAGTTTACCATTCGTAAAATTTGTAAAAATAAATAAATAAATAGTCTAAGTATAAATAGTTCTTAGAATGACTTAAATGAATTTAGATTTTCGAGGAGAGAAAATAAATTATGGAGGCAATTTTGAGAGCTATCAACTGGAATATACTACAAAAATTAAGAAGAATAAATAAGATTTGTCTGGTAAATGTTTAATTTTTCATCTGGTTTCTTATCGCTTGAATTAATGTTTATTTTTATGTTGAATACGCATTTTCAATGTAAGTTTTATACGGAGATGCCCATAAGGCATTTTCATTCAATAGATAAATAAATTTAACGCAGAATTCCAAGAGTGGGGAATATCTTTCACTTAAAGATTAAAACAACTTAATCTACAGACCCCTGGAAGACAGAAGAAAACGTGCTGACCTACTGGAAGTCGATAGAATCTGGAACACACACACGGTGGATTCTGACGTCCATAGATCAAAATGATCATAAAAGGTTGACTTCATCTATCTGTAGTAAAACCAGAGAATACAGCTATAAACAAGTTCAAACCGCAACTTTTGTTTGAAAAGCATTCTTCTCGACAAATGCATGGAGCAGCCTGGGTGAAAAGATGGTCACGTCTAAGAATATCAATATTTTCGAAAATAATTTTCGGATATTAGTCATGTTAGATTTAAGAATCAATTTTCCTATTTGTTTAATCCCATTCAACTAAATTGAAGCAGTTTAACAAAGCAACTAACTGATATCAAAAATAGTAAATTTCATGTGAAAATGGCATTCTTTTTCTGTGATATGCAAATAGCTGCTACTGAAACAATATGGCTGCCTGATTATCTACAAAAACTGCTTTTTTATTGGTGATGGTCAAATATTCATTTCTCCATGGAGTCTGTATGCGGCCTTCCTAATATCAAAGTATTGTTCAGTCTGGTCACGAACTTACCCAGCAGGATATTTGCATTGTCAGGTACGATTTCCGGTTTCTGATTGGACAATTCTACTTCTAATTGTATAAGCACACTATCAGGAGAATCGATACTCCCGAGTATGGTATAAGATAGATATTTGAACCAGAGCATAAAAAGGGCTGTCGGAATACCGCACTGTACGATGTTTTAAAAAAACTTACTTTTCAATGTTAAGTAATTATTTTTTCATTATATTTCATTTACTGATTCGCCCCTTTATTCATACTTTCGAGAACACAATTTAAACTATTTATCGAGTTGATTATTTTTTGATTTATGCATAATTTTGTTATGCCTTTTGTTCAGTTTTTACCTATAAATGATTTTTTCAATAAGACTATTTTATGAGATTTTAGGACAAAGTAATTGATTCCTACTTTCTTTGCGTGAAATGGAGTTAACTAATTTTAGGCTTATAAGGATTAGCCCCCTCCCCCCTCCTTCATGTAATTTGGTTATATATACTTTTTCACCAATAATAACAGAGAAAAAGAACAGCTTTACCTTCATACACAAATTTAATGTTCAACACACTCACACACTTGATGTTAAAAACGGCTCATAAATAAAATAAATAAAAACTACTTCATTTCCACACACACCTTTAGCGTTTCTCACACTCACCCAGTGGATGCTAAAAACAGCACACGAATATATATTATTATCTAGCAATTTAAATCATTCAAATCATTGCAAATATAATTCTTTCACGGAGGAGATAATCCTTAGTTCATCTCAAGGCGAACAGGAGTTATCTCAATTTTACGCCCAGGAACTAGGAATCTTGTAGACAATGGGAATATGGATGGAACGTACCTTCTGGCACAAAATGAATATAATTGCATCAATCATTGTCATTCGTACACTTTATTGGTAAGAATACAATTATCAAATATTGGTGAGGAAAAGTCCTGTTTATTAGAGAAATTGGGAAATGTTTTTGCTATTTCTTATTTAAGGCTTCAGGGTCTGAAAAACCGACGAAATCTTTGATTTATATCGAATTATTTTTATCATTTTGTACCAATTAGATCATTTTTTTATTCTTTTAATGAAACAAAAAGTGTAATGTTTTTAGTAGCAATTTATTTTCGTATAATTTCTGCAGACTTTCATTGTGAATAAGAGTCTGGTGACCCTCGGGGAATTAAACAACAAAATCAATCAAAACTGGAAATCTTCAGATCCTTTTTAATAATTTTGGAAAAAAGTAAATTGGTCCACTTATTTTTAAAATAATCGATGGATATTTCTGTGAAAATAATAAGAGTACAGGTCAGGTTACGAATAGAAACTGCCATGTTAACGTCTTTTTTTCAGCATACCATGTTAGGGTGATCAATTGAAGAATAGGAAGAAAGGGTGATCAATGAATGAGTTATCTCTCTCATCTTTGATTGGGCAGTGATCACCAGAAAAAGCCTGAATTTTTATTTAAAAGGAAAAGCGTGAAGGCTGCCGGATAGAAACTATGGGTTCAATTTAGCATAGAAATACATCGCATATCGAACCCCACTAAAACTCGATTCATTGATTATCCTCCAATGCATGCTGCCAAAAGACGTTAGTTACGTAGCGGTTTCTATTGAGTGACTAACCAGACCTGTATTTCTCTTATGAAAGTTTTCTTTTCATTGACTGCGTTACCTTTGGTACTCCCACGCAGTTTTTTTTCCAACCCTAATAATTCTCCAGGTCAAAACAAACATCGTAGGGTCATTTCCTTACACAATTGGCCAAACAAAATATTACAGTATAAGTTTGCAGGAGTTGTTAGTGAGACAAAGGACACCAACGATAAACGGTAATATAAAATTGGTTTTTAGTGAGGGTTCAATTTGCAATGCAAGTCTAGGCCTTACCCGTTGCTTACGGACAGGACATTATAAGTAAACAAGTACCATAATTCCACTGAGCGTTAACCATCTGTTATAATGGCAAAATGAAGAGGGTGAAGAGGAAGATGAGCATTGTTCACCCGAAGGTTTGGATCAAGTTTCATACCGATCCAACACGATACAACTAAGGAAATTGATGTTAACACATCGGGGAATGATCGACCGAATGTGTCATCACTCGAAGGAAGAAAGAAAAGTTTATCCAATGTCCATAAGCAAAAGAGTTTCTACTCCTATGCTTGTGGGGGGGGAGGAAGTAACACCTTTTCCCTCTTAGACCCTAACCGACACTCTTCAAGTGCCGACCTTCTGTCAATGCCAACGGGCCCCGACTGTTGATTTAGATGTATCGTTTCTTGATTAATCTAATTTTTGGTGGTTCTGCACTACAAATGACTAAACGGAATGCGACAATATATCTTTAATTCCCGATGGCTTCTCGAATGAGGCCACCAGCCAAGTCCTATATTTGTTCATGGGAGAAGTTATAGCTTTACAACAATGGAATTTGGATCGATCCTCCGATGTGTATAATTTATCAACTCTCAAGTCGCACACCGATCAATCTTCGTTTGCTGTTATAGAAATATTCAGATAGCTATCACAGACAAAAGGATTATAACTCATCATTTATACAGTTTGTCTATATCCTCTGCTTTTTTTACGGCGCAAAACTGCGTATTTGCTCTCTGAATTTTTTAGACCATCCACATACATAGATTATATACATGGATTTTTTCGGACTGTTGTCCTTATCTTGGTTCTTCTTTTGGCCAAAACATTTTGATCGTTTCAATCTACGACCTTCTTTGAGGTATCGAAATTGAGGAGGGTTCCTCCTCCTCCCCGAATCCTGGAGATAAAATGTCCTTATTCAGCTTTGGTGTTATAGAAGCGATTTTTTAGCGTTATTCCTAATGAGTGATATATTTTGTTCGTTCATGACATCAAGTCAGACTGCAACCCTCAGAGCATAATGCAACCCAAATCCAAAACTAATCAACAATCTTTGCAATTAATAATGATACACCAGTCCAAATTCTTGTTGGGAATTAATTTCAGGGAAGCCATCATTACGACGCGTTCATGAATAGTTTAATTCAATCATCAGCGCTAGAGTTACAGTATGTTGTCAAAACAAGATTGTTCAGGGAGGGGGAAAAAAAGGAGTGAGTGATTCGTTTGAGAAAAGGGAGAATTAATTGCTAACAAATTACTTTTCATCATAGCAAGATAAGTTGCAATCGTTTGATAAGTGCAGAAATCACTTTTAGTACTAAGTGTTCAGGTTGATCAATCAATAGAAACCATCCTCTGACGAGCATTTTGGGATAGTATGCTCTCTTAGGGGGGTCATTTGATGATTGGAAAAAAAATCGTCACTGCATAAGTTATCTCTATCACCTTTTGTTGGGTAACGATCACAAAAACAGTACGATTTTTCTTTGCTGTCTATACACAAGATATATACATAGCCAGGCAGCTGCACCAACTTGAGAACTGAAGAAAGCAAGTTTTGGTTGACGGTTCCTTATAGTATTAATAGACTGTATAAATCCATTGACCGAGAACGAAAGATTAAAATTGAAAGAATGCATCTGGTGAAGAAATTCCATATACATAATATATATATAGATAGATAGATATATATACAGACGCTGAGTGAATGTGCACAAAAAAACGTTAAAACAGTGTAACGTGATTTTTGTTCCTGAGTAGCCTATGCTATGGAAAATGCTCAAGACTGGATCGGCCGAGAGGCCGGCGAAATGATACTGATCTAAGGGAACAGGAAAGAGAGAGAGACAGAGTATCCGGCAACAAGTGCCGGGGCCAAAAGGTGTAACTGGCCAATTGATCTTTGCCAAATTTTTATCGATGATTTTTTTCCATCGCATTGTTGGAACTTTCTTAAATTTTTATCTACTTTCTTTCGCCTGTCTATTTGTGTGTGTGTGTGTGAGTAAAACCTATGGAGTTTACTTACAGTCATTCTACTCATAATACGCCAACTGTATGTCTACAATTTCGGGCAAAAACATCCAAAGGGAAATAACTTCTAAAAATTTCACGCAAGAGTTACTTGTCTTCGGAGGTTATTTCATCAATTCGTTATTTGTAAAAGAAAGATGATTGAACACAATAATAATTGAATTCTCTTACTGTTTCTCAATCGAATTAGCTTCACGCTGTCTCTTTATATTCTAAGCTTTTGCATACCCTATATGCCGGTCTGTGTATGTGTGCCGAACAAAAAACTAGGAATTAATTCAAGTTTAGCCCAATATTTACTGACTCTTCAACCTGAGTGTCCATTAGGGTGTCAAGTTCAGAGGGTCTAAACAGACTAATATGATCAGTTGTTGAAAATACTCGCAGCTCAAAAAGTTGGCTCATACGCTGACATTTACGATAGTCGTAATTGCAAAATTACTCAAATATGTGTCATTTTTTGACAGCAACGGTAAACTAGAATTCTAAAATAAGCCCAATTTCCTACAGAATGAATAAGACTTGGGATACTTTCTAAAATCGATGAACGCTCGTTACTGTTCAGTCGGTGGAATTCAATGATCATAAACACCTGCAAAACAGAATTACCGCCCATTCTTGTCTTATCGAATTCATGTTGTCTGTAAAAGGCACTTTTTTTTTAAGCGGCTTTTGAAGAAAGAATGCTAATAAATGTGCGTACCATTCTTTGTTAAAATATACTGCACTAGTTTATCCATACCGTTAGGAAAGACGGCTATATTTCAAATCATTTCACAATTGCAGTGTATTTGAAATGTATTATGTTGCTTTCCTTTTCATTCTTTGCGTTCAACCAGAATAGATTCGGATTTAATAACAGTAAGTGAGGTTACTCTAAAATTGATATTTGATAGTTAACAACGGCAAGGTAGACCACTACATCTACCTGGGACAGCAAATCTCCATGAGACCCTCAAAAGAGGGGAAAATCAAGCGAAGAATCACTTTGGGGTGGCTAGCCTTCGGCAGAGCAAGCTGAACTTTCAAGATCCAAATGATCCTAATAATCCTAAAAAGAAGAGTATACAACCAATGCATTCTCCCAATAGCCACTTATGGAGTTAAAACATGGAACCTAACCAAGAGACAGGCCTGCAAACTGAGAAGTATGCAACGTGTGCATGAGAGAATCATGTTCAACCTTTCATGCAGAGATCACAAGACAGCACAGTATATAAGGAAGAAAACAGGTGTTCGTGACATCAAAAAACTATTAAAAAACTCAAATGGCAATAGGCAGGCCATGTTGCAAGAATGAAAGACAACTGATGGACATCATGACTCACAACATGGATCCCCAGAAATCACATAAGAAACCGAGGCCAACAAAACACAAGATGGAGAGATAATCTAAACAAATTCAGGAAATACTGGCTCCATGATGCCCATGATAGGGAATTGTGGCGAATCCTGGGGAAGGGCCACGTCCAACGACGGACGTTAAAAGACTGATGATGATGATGATGATGAAATGTTGCAGACGGATAATATAAACATACACATTACACAAGATTTGTCTTTTGTTATGAACAGTTTCTTTATCATCAACAGGAAAAGCCATTATAAGTCCACTGCTTGAAAAACGCCCTTTGTCTAGTCTTTTCCTCCTGCATTTACTGACCCATAGTAACCAGTATTCACTGTGAGCTCCAGTTAGTACTCTTTATTCCCCTGCTCACATCTTTTGGAACATATGGCCTTATTGCAGTTTCGGGAGTGAGTAGATTGCGAGGTAGAGTCACTAGCCCCACGCCGAAAATCAACTGCCTCACGGGGCTAAGGGACTCGAACCACTCCACAATTCACCCATAAAGATCAGTGTTGTTCACGTTATTTGGCTGGGGGATTGGATTCATGCCATTGCCATACGTGTAAAGTGGGCGTAAACAGCCTCAGACAAAATTCGACCTCAGTTCGCCGATTCCGTTTTCCGCACCGGTAACCGCTACGCCACTCCCCACTGAGTATTGCTATAAGGGAATGCGGAAGTTCAAAGGGTTAAAGAGATGGCTACATTAATTAAAACCTACTTTCTCCTCTGATGTATTCAATATATTCTCTTTGTGCAGATCTATTGAACTCTTTAGAAGCTCTTTTTCCAACTTGGTACGCCTTTTCCATTCTTTACATTTGTTGTGTTTTTTGTTAGCTTGAATCACTTCGTTCTTTCATCATAGTTTGCTTCTCTTTCTATCAGAAAATGCAAACCAACACTGTCACCACATGTTTCCTCAGTCTTTAAGTTGGTCTGGCTGACTAGCTGTGTTGTACGTATGTTCAAAAAGTCCGTGAATGAATGCCTATTTGGCCAACTTGTTTTCCTTATAGTTTTTGAATTCTCATCACTATGTCGGATATAAATTATCCGTCCGAAAATCATGCGTATACATGTGTTACGCGTGCTGGCTATATCGATGGAGTTAGAGGGCTGAAAAATTAAACATTGACTCATTATGTCAATATGAAAAAACGGATAATTTTTTTTGAAAATTCCGTCCCATCATAGGGTTTATTGGGAGCAGGGGCTCAATTTGCAAATGTACATGCTAAATTGGCCCCTTGGTTTGTGAGCGGCAACATTTTTGTTTTGGAATTTGTCCTTTTGTCAGTGATCAGCGAAGGGCGAGAAAAGTAATACATCTATTGATCACCCTAATACGGCATGCTGCTAGAAGACGTTGGTCACGTGTTGATTTCTATTGAGGGACAAACAAGACCAGCCGCTTTTTATTTCTTTCATTCTATGTATGCTTTTATAGCCTCCTTTGAATCTGAATATTTAGTACGTCTCTCTCTCTCTCTCTCTATATATATATATATATATATATATATATATATATATGTATATGTATATATATATATGTATATATATATATATATATATATATATATATATATATATATATATATATATATATATATATATATAATTTGAACAATAGGAAGTGAGACAGACTCAGGAGTAAAAGTATATGGAAACTTTGTGTATTAATTAGTTGATCCATAACTGTATTAATTGGTGAGCTAAACATGTTTCGAGAAGTATTCCAAACCTTCAGTAGCGTGCGCAGTGTGTGTGCGTATGTGTGTACCCTTCAGTGGTTAAAAGTTTTCTGCGGAAAATAATTTTACCGTCATATGTTTGGCTTAGGAAACAAAAACTGGAGTCTTATCTTTTAGGGTCATCTGATGTGTAGGATGTGAGTTCAGTCTGTGTTTGTCTGTGGCAAGATGTGGTAGGGGCAGCAGTAGTGAGTCTTGCAAAGGCCATGAGGTGTCAGGGTTGAAGGATTTGGGTAGGTTGGGGATGGTATAGATGATGGGGTGATGAGGTTAAGGAATTTCATTTGTATAATCCTTACAGGTCATTGAAAGTTTGTTGGCTCTGATTTGTACAAGTGGAATACTAGTAGGTATGGGTCTGAGTGACTGTGAAGTTCCTAATATTGGATATACCTGAGGGTAGAGATTGGATGTGAGGTTGTTATTTGTGGGAAGATTATGATTTAGAGGTCAGTGTGGTTAGGGTTGTTAAGTTCGGTGTTAAGTCCATTAGGGGAAAGAGTTTTGAATTTGTTGATCCACATATCTTCGTGTCTTTCTAGAATTTTAGTTATGTCAGTGGCAGTTTTTTTATTTTATTTTTTCAATGATGGCGGATATAGCATCCGTGGCAAAATTGTGTCCGGGTGCAGAATTGTTGTTCTACGCAGAGTGGGCTGGGATGGTTTTGTGATTTAATTCTGAGTCTATAGTTATTAAGTCTAATGAATTGACACTCGGTGTATCCTATTGTATTGTAAATTTATAAATATATATTTCACTTCATTTCTTTATTGCATGCACTAAGGGCAGTCAGATGGTTCAGAGGTATAGGGGGAGCGTGGGGCTTTAGCTGAGGTTATTGAGCATAGTGTAGAGATCGATATCCTCATATTAGCCTCTTTAAATGATCCTCAGCTGTTCACAACATCAGCTATACCCATTTGGTCAATTATCTCGGTACTGACCAGGCTCGACGTTGCTTAACTTCGGCGATTGTTCGAGAACCAGTGAGTAACCATGTGATTTGGCCGTAATTTCTCTATTCCCAATATACAATTCCTTATCTTACTCTTTTTTTTCCATCTCTCAATCTTTTACTGTTTGCATCACAATATCGTTCTTTTGGGGGGGGGGATTGCGTTGTATTTACCTCCGTCTATGATCTCATCTATATCTATGGACCTTTTTGTATTAGTGTAGACATCAATCACTTTTTTTGTGTGTGTGTGTATATATATATATATATATATGCACACATATATATACTCATTTTTATCAATTCGCCTCCCCCACGTCGTCTAAGTCACCTACCTTCAATCAATCATGTTCACTTTGTCTAAGAAATTCATTCAATCCACCTACCTTGATATATTTCCGTAGTTTCAATTGGCTAGCTAATCACAGAGAAGGCCATAACGGTACAAAGCACTTCTTGAATAAGGAGCAGTGAAAAAAAAAAGTATTCATCAAACCGCACGAGCAGTCGAGGTCTCGGTTTTCGCTGCTCACGAGTTCTTTTCTTGAGCAACCGAAGAGCAGCATCTTTACAGACTGCCGACACAGAATACTTGATCGTCTGTTTTGTTAACTAGTCAATCTAGCAGGGTTGGTTCAAAGCAGATCAAAGAAGTTGGTACGTGGCCGAAAAACAAGTTCTTGTCGTTCACGAACAATGAGAGAGGAACAGAGCGGCTATGTTCCTTCAAGTACAAAGAGCGCTGAAAACATCAATGGGAGCGATGGGGACGTTTGCAAGACCGACATTCTATCAATATCTGGACTGGACTGCATGCAGTGGTCACTTTAAAATAGTGGATATATATATATATATATATATATATATATATATATATATATATATATATATATTAGTAGTATGTGGATTCGCTACACAAACTAGCTCATGTTTCTGCCCTGTTCGGGCCTCATCAGGCGAATCCATTACATTTCAGAAGTAGCTTTATGTTATTGATTATATTATCTTATACTGCTAGCCTGATTTGTACCACATACACGGTATGTATATATATATATATATATATATATGTGTGTGTGTGTGTGTGTGTGTGTGTCCGTGCGCACTTAAAATAATCAATGGATATAAGAATTCGACAATGGGAAAAAGAAGAGTTCAGGAACCAGATATTGCTAGGACCAAATTATCCACCGTAGTGAACAAAACAACCACTATGACCGAAAAGAAAGAAATGAGCCCCGGTGCGGATTAGAACCCTTTACCTTTTCCATGGTAACACTTATGTAGCCGAGGTCTGCACTAATCGGCGTTCTGATCATCACCGTTGTTTCGCTTACTACTGTAAATAATTCGGTCCAAGCAAAATTTACTTCCTAAAGTGTTTTACCTTGTCCCTTAATAATATCCATTGCTCAGCATAATTTCGATGTAGGTACTATAACATAGGTAGAAATGCGTAAAAAACAGATAATTCTGAGACTAACAGAACATATTGAAAAAAACTTCGCAGCGTTTGAAGCAAGGAATGAGTTTAGCCCTCTGCCTACAGTAAGGGTCGGTTTGCTCAAACTGTTAGCGTAGACCCGGGCTACACGTGTGCGCTTATGCGACTCTCTTCTCTTTTTCAAAGCTCCAACTTACCCGAAACCTCATGAGAACAGGATATGACTCAAGGATGGTTTAATGTGGAGAAGCTAATATTGCAAGGATCAAAGTGCACTTGAGTTGGTCATAGGGCGAATCCTAATCCCTCTGCTCCAGACTACGCAGAGCAAGGCCCAGGGCATCACATCTGCGTCCGTCCGGTCAGAGTTTATCTTTTAGATATACCTCTGGGTGATCAGTAAGCTTCTGAAGCTAATAACCATCTACGCGGCAGGCATAACCTATTACTCTCAATAAACATCTTACAGCACAAGCTAAGTATCATTCCTGATCAGTGTTTAGGAAAGGGTCATGATCATACTAAAGAAAGACTAAACTGATTCCAATAGACTGCACTTTCCATTAAATCTATAAAATTTATTTAGGATACGATATCGATTGAAATTGGTAAACGTGAAGAAGAGGTTTGCCAATCGGAGTTTAGCAGCAGAGAATAGTTTTTTTTTTTTTCTTTTCCCCGATTGATCTTTTTTTTGCCACATACCTGCAGATTGAACAACTGCAGTCACCAAGAATAGCGGAGGGTATTATCCTTTTTCTCTATATGCGTGTGTCTCTGCGCTATAGCGATCCTGGCTACACCGTTTTGTCTACAGACTCGAAAATTGGCACCAGCACTCCACGACGCTTCACCTAAAAAGAATTTTGGAAAAAAGCTATTTGATCTTTGGGGGGGGGGTCTTCATTTTGTTAATAACATTTAGATTCTGGAGAATCAAGCTTTTCTCCTTTTTACTCTGTTTCAGATATTCTATGAAAAACGCTAGTGATTTCATAAATAAAATCTATTTTGACTGTATTTTTATTAGATGGATTTTTTTACGCGACTTCAAGTTTTGACACTACGGTGGTTAAATTTTTGACTGCTATGGCAAGTTTCTCCTTCCATCCGACGTACTCATCCTTTTATATATATATATATATATATATATATATATATATATATATGTGTGTGTGTGTGTGTGTGTATGCATATCTTTCTTATTACCCATCCTCATGCAAAAAAAAGTTTGCTGAAATAGCATGAATAAAAGCCAACCACGAAAAGAACACATCCAAAGAAACATCTATCCTGATAATGAATTCTTCGCAGTTGAATTTCTGAAGCTGTGGAGCGTGTCAGTTTATTCAGTTAATTTCTACCAAACTTTGGTTGGTTTATTATGCGTGTGTGTGTGTGTGTGTGTGTGAATATGAGAGCGAGCGAGTAACAACAGACAGAAGATGAACTGAAACAAAGTTAGCAAAATAATGAAAATATTCACAGAACTGATTAACAGTGGCTCATGAGGCTACCTCACTAAATTCCACTTGATAGCAAGCACTAAACAGATAAATAGATGGATAGATAGATGACTGGATTAATAACTAGTAACACAACATTGTTTACATAGATAGCAGAAAAGACAGACAGCTTTTCTTTTTTTCTTTTTTGTTCCTCAGACAATACTGCCTGAGGCAGGGTTGTTCAATACTTAATCAATCAAAATAAAGTAGAAGTACTTCCTAGGCCTGAAGTTACAATGCTAACACACAGGTCAGCAGCAAAACCAAACAGTTTTCCCCGTTATTTCTCTTTCTCTTTTGTTTCTCTGATTTGAATCAAGAAATTTATTGGGAGTAATTTACAATTCTGGCCATCCATCCCTCTATTACGTTTTTTGGCTGACTAAGAATAAGAATTAATGGCTACCGATCTCAGTTAATTTAAGAGAATAGTACCAAAAGAAATCTCGAAAAGAAAAGCGAAATAGAAATCGCGAAAAAAGAAGAAAAAAAAGGGTGTTGAAGAAACATCAACTGAAGGAATATTTCAACAACTTGCCTGCGTCTAATGCAGCGAAAATACTTTGTGAAAAATCATTTGCAAGATCAAGAAGCTGGACCGCTACCTTTTTAAATGAAATAACCTTTTATGCAACAAACAAAACTGCAAGTTTACCGAATCACCGTTAGCCCACGGATTACCCTCCAAACCAACCAGCGTGGTGGGCTACAGGTCATTTTCTCTTTCAGTACCTCTATCTATCTATGTGTTTTTTATCTCCGAGGCATTCCTGGTCATATTTCTGGTGTTGCAGCCTAATAGATATGCATAATTCTTTTGCATAATTAGTTCATAATGCTACACACGCGGGTTACGGTGACTTATCTATGCGAGGTACGTGTATTGACTATGACTTAAACATGACAACTTCTGTTCGGACAATCTAATCTCTTCTCCCTTATCTTTAACGTTGACACAACGTTTTTACCGATTCATTTTTCTCTGCTCAACAGAGACAAGAGATCAATTTTTTTTTCAACAAAGATACTAAATGAGAACTTTGCCATGCTAAAAAATATGGGAAGAACTGCACAATACGCATTACTAAAATCGAATACCTTATTTACAAGCGTTTCAGTCAACGTTTGGAATTTCTGTTTGATTTCATTTTTTGCTTAGTACCACCAGAAAAGGGGGCCAATAAAAATGATATCACATATTACACCCGAAGAGTAGCGTAGAATTAATCGATAGAAACGTTGTCACAATATTGAAGATGGGAAGGAGAGATCAGATTGTCCGAACAAAAGTTGGTTTGCAATTTTATGTCCAGATAATTTACATTTTTTTTCAGCATGAAGTAATGAGTGAAAAAGGGATTATTATTGCCTGATATAAAATATCCGATCCCCACTTCATTTTCTCCAATAATTGATCGACGGTTAGCATTCAACAGTATATCTAACTAGAATATACTTCTCGAAAAAGGAGATGGTATTTATGCATGGGTCGGCACAAAGGGGCCTAACGCTATATAATCAGGTAGATTTTTTTTAATTATTCAAATATTAGGTCATTTTTAAGTCTCAACTCAAAAGCTATTTTGAAAGATGATTGGACATAAAGTCCAAAGAGTGTTCATGGTGTCATCTTTGATATATCATAAGAAGATGAATTAACCAATCAGATTATTCAAATAGGAAGAATACATCTTTCCCTATTCCATATTCTCTCTTAGTCATGAATGTATTAATTAGATTAGGTTAAGCCCACTATCTACATTATGTCACATCGAATGGTGAGCACAGACAAATAGAGATAAAATTTGTACCCATGCCTGTCATGCCTTGTTTTAGATTCTGGATAAGAATCAGATTATGCTTAACAGTAAGCAATTGAACACAGTATTGCACATCACTAAGTGTTTGGCTTTGTGACCGATGCAAATTGTGCGATATTCGTAAGAGGAGCTACGAAACATTTGACAAATTATTCAATTGTCAGATGTTAACATTCAACTCGCTGTGTGATCTTAATAACAGAAAATTTTGTTGCAGTTCAAAACCAGCAATTTATATACGTTTGAAAAGTTCATAGATTTGCTCTAAGGTCATTCTTTCGAATTGCATCAATCTCTGATTTAATTTGATTAGTTCAAATAAGATAAATCCACAGATTTCCCTGTTTTTATAACTGTCAAGGAAATCGGCAGTTCTTGGAATGCCATAAGGTTTTTCGTTCGGACCAAAGTTGCATAGGTTAATGACGTTCATATGAAAGGAAGAGTAGAGAGGGGGATGGAGAAAGATCAGAAATATTTCATTCTTTTTACCTCACAAAACGTCGTGTAATTCTCTACTTAGATCAATTCTCGAAAATTGAAAAAAATGAGACGCAACATAAAGCGTTTGTAATTTAAAAAGCTAAAACATTTTTCAACAACTTATATTGCAAGTGTAAAGTTATGACCTATAACTTACGAGAATACAGAGACACGTCTGGATACAAACGAAAATGTAGCAAATGTCGGTGAAAAAAACAGTGTCCATTTTCAGAGAGTCATTTAACAGCTTAACATAATATTTTTTTTAACTATTGGAAACAAATATTCTTATTACAGACACAAATGTTACCAAATACTGTCAACATTTTATAAACAACGTGGCTGGTTGTGAACAGTCTGAAATAAATTGGTAGCGTATTTTACAAAATGTAAGAAAAGTCAACTAAAGGAAAGAAAAAGGAATCCAAGATATCATAAAAACCATTAGAAAACTCAAATCGCAATGGGCTGGGCATGTTACAACAATGTCAAACAACTGCTTCACATCACAGCTCACAACGTTGATCCTAGAGATCATATGCGAAACTGTGGCTGGCAAAATATTAGATGGCTTGACTAAATAGACAAGTTCAGAAAGCAAGGCTCTGCGATGCCCATGATAGAGAAGTCTAGCAAACGGCTGACATTGAAAGGCTGCTGCTGCTGATGATGACACATAGTAATACGATTAAGTAGTTAATGTCCTAGCAAATATGGAATCTGTGACAGGACAGAGTAAGCACAGTTGTATGGGTACACTAGATCATATCATAAACACAATCATATTATGTTGATTAAAAAAAACCTTATGTATTTGGTTGGTGCAAAAGAAATTGCTGTTTTCTACCATCAATTTCAAAGCAAAATATCTCAACATAAAATAAAAGTTATAAAAGAAATAAGAACCTTCAGAATCTACACTAAAAACAAGTCTATTCTGGAAACATAGGATCCTGGGATCCTGGAACTGATTAAATCTCCAAGGCGTTTTGAGCTGCTGTTTGGTTGTTGAAAACCTTCCCTTACAGGAAGTGATCAACATGTTTGAAAAAGTGATAATGGGTTGGAGGAACATCTGTCTAAGCTCGGTGAGGTAAGGTTCCGGAAGATGGTTTGTTCAATTTCTACAGGGTTATTCGAGCAACATCCAAGCTTGTTTGCTTTTACACCAGGGTCATTTGCGCGGCATGTCAAGCATTTTTGCTTCTCCAATTTGGTGAAAATGCTGGACCGTTGAATGGTCTAAAGAATTTGCTTTCTTTCTCATCAATGGTTTGAAAGTCTCAAATAAACCAGAATAAACAGTGGAAAAAATTGAAAAAAAAAATCATGGGCTTAGTTTAATTATGGCTGATTCCAAAAATTATCATCAAAGTTTGCAATAATGAAAAAAATGCATTTTTCAGCAGCAGCAGCAATTATTCTAAAAAAGGGATTCATCCCTCAGTTTCTCTTGATTCTGTCTCATTGAGTCCTTGTATTCGAAAAGGGCCAAGAATTGCAAGGACTTAATTGTTCATTTTAAGCAAAACAACCCTTATGGTTGACTGTGGTCACTAATGGCTAAACATGTTCTCTGCCATCTGGTCTCGTGGCGAGAAACTCAACCAAATTTATTCTATCATTCCCTCTCGAGGAAGAGAAAGTAACTATTAATGCTGACTTAGAATCCATTAACATGTGGTTATCAAGTATCGATGAGCAACCAGAAGGGAGTAAGTGATATTCCATTCCATAAACATCAACAAGTTTTGTTAGTCACGCAATACAAACTGTCATGTAACCAATGTTTTTTTGGCAGCATGCTCTGTAGGGGTGATCAATTAAAATTTTGGGAAAAGGAGAGATCAATCAATAACGTACTCTTCCCGGTTTTTGCGACATCAAATTCGAATTTTCAATTAAAAAAAAAAAAAACAAGCGTGAATGCTGCTAGACACAAACTGGGGATCAATTTAGCATAAATTTATATCGTAAATGGAACTCCTAAAAACACTTGGGGGATTAATAAACAAAAAGAAGAACAAAAGAAAAATTCTTAAATCTTCAGCCCTCCAGCTCACTTGTTGCAACCAGTACACATGACACATGCACATGTAACCAGCCAGACAGAATTATTTAAAAACTGAAGAAACCAACGTTGACAGTTTAGGTTGATAGTTTCTAATAAAGGCAATCACATTCCCAGGGGGAAAACTCTTTTCCTTGAGGGATTACGGAGGCAGATGAATGCGGGTGGTGTTCCCGTTGTCTGATCGTCTGAGAAGCACATGATTAATGAATGAGGACTGATTAGTCCTTTTGATGATTTCGTTTTCCCCTCGGGTTTTGCTAGACTGACCGTCGACCACAGCGGGTCTCATATGGAAGAATGTACGAGAGTAACTACGACACTCGATCTGCTTAAATGCCTACTAGTGTTCACATCTGTTAGTGCAGCCTCACTTCACGGCAAGAGGAACGAGGTGACATGCTTTTCTAAATGCTCGGATCGCTAATGATACATGATCAAAGAAATACACGAATGTTGGAAGAGATCTTCAGAGGCAGGTAAAGCTAAAGATAGAAGTACAGAAAGGCTGGCACAGAGGAAGAAATATGGGTTATGTCCCTTGCTAAGGCGATTTGTAGTACACACAAACATGTGTTCTGGCTCCTACAGGCTTGTGTTTTGTACGGCACGTCCAAACATTAAGATGAAATTGAATAACGCATGGAATTATTTCAGTTATGCATAAAGATTTTTTATAAGATCGATAATGTTAGCGAAAATATGTGTCAGGCTATCACATGCATTCTCTCCTACTGCACGCTTGTTCACCTCAAATGTATTTTGCGTGCAGTACGAGGTTTCGGGTAAAGGACCAAATTCTTTCAAACTTGCGCTATGGCACTTACTTCAGAACTCAATTGAAGATTGTCTTAAAGCCGCTTTTCATTCAATACTAGATTACATGTGCCGTACAAAATGGCGGCAAATATGAAATATATGGATATACTTTGTATTTTATTTGTGGATAATAGAGATTTGTATTGCTATCGGCTTGAAGAATCACCAACAGTAGCATGAATTAAATTAAATTTTACTATGTTAGTTGCGTCCATTAGCGTAACAGAGGACATCTGCATATTGCTAATTTTTATGTGTGTGAATTTGGGGGGCGATGTCTGTAACTCCGATTATAAAGGTCCACTTGTTGATGAAAAAAAAATATTAATAGATTTCATCTACTCTGTCTATCTCCCTGTTGGTCGGTGTGTGTGTGTGCGTGTGTATGTTTCTGTCCCTTTGGCACTCACACATTATCTAATTCTTCTTTTATTGTTAAAGAAACGATAAACTTGAATCACTTCCCCTCCTTATCATCTTTGGGAATACCCTGTCCTCTTCATTCTAAAATCGAGTTTAGAAAAATTCAAAAATGTAGTGAAATGAAAATTCCAATCCAGGGTTTAAAGGCACTAACAAAAGACTTGATCTCTTTCGAATTTACCCTGAACCTTTTCACTTAAGTTTAGGCCATGCTTCTTTTGATTTTAAATCCTTCGTCTGAGTTTCCAGGCAAATACAGTTGATATATCCAGTCGAACTTCTTTAATCTTATATGCAGCCAACGTTCCATATTCTATATCCAATATCATAAAAAAAGTTTCTGAGATTGGGACGAGCATACCAAAAGTTTTCAAACACATATACACAATTTTTTATTAATTTTCAGTTACGATGCTTCATCTAAGAAAGATATTAATAAATGATAAAATACAAGCTATTCCTATTGTTGTATATATTTTATTCATTCGTAGCTTCATTGTCAATTTTAATATAGATGTTAAAAAAAGGAACGAAGAAAAATGAATCGAAAAAGAACGTAGGGGCGTTATCAATTTTCTCACTATTCCAAAACTTCGCCCAAAAACTCGTGAACAACATCACTTTCTTATTACGTTTGGTCTGAACTTATATTTCTTCTCAGTCTTGTTACAATAAAATGACTTTTGCAAAGCTAAGCAAGACTTTACAAAGGATCCTACGCCAAGTGTCTTACTTTTTTTTTACTGCAACGAAAGTCGGAAGTTGTACGAATGTCAGGTTTTTATCGTTCAGACTGAATTTGAATAGGTTCATGACGTTCTTGGGAAAGGAAGGATATAAAGGGTGATTTAAGAAAAAGAAGTAATTTTCATATATATGTCACACAACGTCATTGTTTCAAAACAATTATCGGAAAAATGCTACGTAGGAAACAACGTTCATAATTCACGAAGTTAAAGCAATTCCATAAACATCCCTCATTATAAGCAAAGAGTTATGACCAATAACTTATGGGAAACATAGATTGATACACACATCTTGGAAATAGTCAAAAATGTAGCAAGACTCGAGAAAACCAGTCAATGGTCTTTTCGAATCTGTTGGCAACTCTACATAATTCTTTTCTAATAAATTGGAAACACATACTTCAATTACAGAAACATATGTTGCCAAATGCTATCTAAATTGTGTAAACAGGTTTTGAACAGAGTTTGTTCTTTTCCTTGTTTACTAGACAATCTTTTTCTCAATGTCCAATTCTTCCCAGTACTTTATATCAATACTCTAATCCTGGATAATTACCAAGTTCTATTTACAATCACATAATGCTACAATTCAGGGTCACCCTGTGTGCTTCGATCTCGCAACATTTGTAAATTAAATCTGTGGAATTAGCTTCCTAACGTCTGAGTAACTAAAGGTGTCCTCGGCTTATGGGATTTTACTAGTGTGACATTTGGTTGGATTTTAGTAAGTTGGGAGGGGGGAATGATTGTGTTGCGCCAATCCTTAAAGTGAGGAGATCCTGATACCTTGAAAATCAGCATTCGAATTCTTGACTTCTACCTGGACTTGAGCATGAACTCCTAGCGCCAGGATACCTCAGTCACAGGACACACTCAAAATACCAAGAGCTTTATCGTTGGTCTCTTTCTCCAGTTATACTATGCATCCTAAAACTATCCTTTGATATGAGTCACGGTGAGATTGTAAAGCATTCCGTGAACTCTCTTGTGATTTCGTGAAAGGTCGAGTGATTTCGTGAACTCTCTAGTGATTTTGTAAAATCTCCAAATATTCTAGTAATTATATGAAATCCCTATTTTCAAAATAAATGGAATAATGGTGAGTCATTGCGACTGTAATGAGTTCGATCCTCACAGGCAGCTGCCCGACAGTCGCCTTGTGTCATACCAAACTGAATACATACTGCAAATACTAAATAAGAATATACTTGATGTTTACAAAGTTTAGCTTAGTTTGACTCAAGGTCACAGTCGCAGGCCACGGAGTGAGGATCGAACTCTTTACAGTCACAATGATTACAGTGGTAATGGTCATCATTAAAAACCTGTTAACCATTACTATACTGGTAGTGAATTGAGGGATTACATGAAATAGATAGAATCTCAATGTAATATTTACACACATGTATTGGATAATCTATTCCATCTTTGCCAACATCGTTTTATCAAATAATCAATCTCTCTTCATGGGTGCCAGGGGGGGGGGTGCAAAACGATACATTTGCAGGGATGGGGTATATTTTCGAGAATATATTCGGGATACATCTTAGCAGCAAACCTGTAACCAACAAAGGATAATACCATCTTTTTTATATGAGCACCTTAAAAACAATTAAACAACGCTTCTATCGTTCATTGACTATAAGAATCCAACTTTCAAACCGTCTCACCTGAGGTTAGAAGGCCTGGGTCAGAGGAAGAGGCCGTGTTTGCCCCACCATCCAGCAGACACCAATGCCTCTTCATACTGAAATGTTCCAGCATTGTATATCTCATCAATCCAGCTTCCTTCTAAAGTGGTGCAGACTGACCATATTTACAACGGTTGCTTATTATTTCCCTCACTCACGTAGTCTTTTTTGCTTGCGTCTAATTGAGTTAAACAAATAAGAAACCGTCACCAAAACTGTTAACATACGTTTCTTCAGTCCGGTTGGCTGGCTGTTTATGCGAGTGTCGAGCATGCAGGCTGCAACAATGGTTGTTGAAACATTTAGATTTTTCATGTCTAGAAAAAACGATGTGCGTTTTTCTTTTTTTTACCCTGCTCCTCGAATAGGTTTTCAGTCTAGTGGAAGGTTCAATTACCGATGTAAGTTTATGCTAAATCAGTCCTCGTATTGGTGACCAACGCTCTACAAAAGGCTACAGAAATATGTATGATATACATATGGAGTTCAGATATTAGTTATAAACACTTTATAGTCTGCTTGCTTTCTTTATTTATCACTCTATTTTTTCTTTCTTTCTTTCTTTCTTTCCTGTTTGTTCTATTTTTCATCTCAAGAATTGACTTAAAAATCATATAATACGATGCAGTGTGACCTAAAAAGAAGAAATTTTTATCATAACTGATCATTCCCTTTCCCAATTTTCTTTAATTGATCAGCCCCAGCACAGCAAGCAGCCAAAATGAACTAGTCACTAGATGGTTTCTGTAAAGCGACTAATCTGGCCTGTTTATCTCGATTTTACTCGCTTATCTTGTCTTTACGGCATCCATCTAAATGAGCAAAACATATTTTTCTTTAAATATTGCGATTGCAATAATTCATTCGATCCTATCCTCTCTACTTCCTGAGGCTATTCTTCACTTAGATTTCTTTCGTATCCCGATGCTACGTCCTACGTATCTCTGAAGCATCCACCACGTTGGGCTCGTAGAACACACAGTTCAACTTCTTCATAATGTTTTACTTGGGCAATGTAGACTCCGCTCCGAAACAGATATTGTTTCTACACACAGAATTCAGGGAATCATTTTCATCCGAAACAGCGAACAAAGTGCGTTTGTAGTTTTTTTTCAAGTAGTTCGTGTTCTAAATGTAACGAGCATTCCAAAGGAAATTATGAAGTACTGCCACCCATTTATGCCGCTTTTTAACCTCGAAAATCAATCATTGGTGGGGGGGGGATCAAATCACTTTGATGAAAATACTAACAGAATGGTTTGAATCATGAATTAATGATTAAGAGAAAAAATCAGGTTTGATAAGTCACTCAACAGATCTTGTCTAGTGACCGATGTCTTTTGGCTACATGTCGTGGTGGAGGTTATCGATTCTTAAAAAATTCGAAAAATTTTCTCCACTCACCTCTTGTTGAGCTGTGATCACTAAGTCTTGATTTTTAAAAAAACAAACTTTGGGACAAATTTAGCATTGACTTAGATTGTAAATTGACACTCCCACTGAAGATTTATTTTGGAGAATTCTCAAAAAACAAAATGAAACCTTTTTCGTACACATTCACAGGAGTGTGTGGGTGAAATTTCAAGTCACTGTTATGAATGATTTGGACTGAGCGAAGACCAGGTACAGAGACACGCATAAATGCTGGAAAATATGAATAACCTAAACTTAGCAACGGTGTTTAAACTGGTTTGTTGTAGGTAGCAGTGATCAATAAACACTGAAGTTACTTATGGTGTGAGTTGCTTTCATTCACGTACGTTTTTAACCGACGAAAGTCGACAGTTCTCAGAACGGGGTGGGGATTCATGTCAAAATTCTAATTGGTTAACAACAATTGTTAAGAAATGAGTGACAAGATGAGGGAGTTGTTAAAGTGAGATAACTTTGCATTTTTCAATTTGTTTATAATATTGGTAAATGTACGATAGAAAGAGTGGACAAAGGAAGGGGCATATTTCTTTATCACGTCACAATACTTCATATTTTTTCCTTTAAATCAATTCTCGAGATTAAAATTGAAAGTACAAATAGGGAAGGAATAAAAGAGAGGCAAGGAATAAAAGAGAGGCAAGGAATAAAAGAGAGGAGGAGAAATCACTATACAACGTCTATTACTGATGAATACACTCCATATACATATTTATGACTTTTTTCATTTGCCAATGAATTGTATTTCGGACGACATTTTTCGTTTTATTTTTGATACGATCCTTATTCATGCCTTGGGCATTTCAAAAAGGGATAGTTTGAAACTCAATCGGAAATAAAAACCATCGAAGGCAAATGCTGTCAAAAATATATATACACAGTCACGTTTTTTTTTTCAACAGGGTCTTCTCTATTCATTTTTTGTTTATTTTTACATTTTTATGATGCATAATTATGTAGCGACCCGTGAAGGATTTGATATTTTTGTTTGGAGTATCTGAATATCTAATTGATGGATTTAGCGAGTAGAGAAAATTGAATCAGTTATTCATTTTAGCCTGGTTATTACCTCAATGAGTTTCCATAGTGAAAGAACGTTGAGATTCAGAAAACTTTTAGATTAACATGAACTGTATCTATCACATGATGAGCTCAGCTCAGGATGCAACTATACAAATTGTTCCAGACACAGATTATATATAACCTTAATCCGAATACTTCATGCCTCCCTAGCGTATCACGAAACCCGATGTTTATCCTATTGAATTACGATATGCTTTTTTTCTACGGATTCACGGTGTACTAATTTCGGTTCAGTCAAGAACAAGAAAACCAGTCCGAAACCTGAAACATTGTTTACAATTTTTTTTATGGTAAAAGACAATATTTGTTATAGGAATTAAACTATTTGTTTCTAGTTGATTGAAAAAAGACTCTTTGAAAACAGACACTGACTGGTTTTCTCGGGCTTTGCTAGATTGAATCCAAGAGATGTGTTTCAATTCATATTCCCTATGAGTTATAGATGATAAATCTATGTTTACAATAAGACCGCCTTTCTTGCGTCACTTTTTGAATTCAAAAAATGATTGAAAAAAATTGTGACCTAGTGTGATGTGAAAAATATTTCTCTCTCTCCTTTGCTTGTGAGTGCTATTAACCTATTGAAATTTGAATTGAATAAAAAAACCATTCGGTATTCATCGAACTGTCGCAGTTAAAACTATGATAGCCGATGGTTAATCTATAAAACAATATTCGTGAATATCTGCCCAATGAGAAAAATGCCTGAAACACTTCAACTTCTGCAAGGTGGTGAGCATTTCAGTGTTACCCCTCTCCGAATATTTTTCAAATCAGTCACCTTTGCTTTCTGAACTTCAAACCGCATTAATCCCCGAGTGATCATGGCAGACAGGTGTAAACTGGATTCCCTTCGGCGACATGAGTCTGATTTTTGCTGGAGGCTTACTCGATCCATTTCCGATCGCACTTTTTACTCGAAGCCGTATAATGACAGCTCAAGTCAAAGTTATTAACACAGCAACTCAATTATCAAGACAAAGGCTAAAAATAACCAAAATCAATTAAACTAAGGCATATCTTATATCTAAATATTCGACATCTAAATTCAGATCAATCTAAAAGCGGAAGTTGAAAGTGATAACTCAAAGAAACTATGAAGAAAAATCTATAATCTTTAATATCTTAATTTTTATCAGCCTTGTGTACTGAGAAAATATAACTGGCGAATGTTAGCTTTGCACGATGGCCAGTTGCTGAGCAATTGTGCTACGTACACAAATATTTCTTTTTTGTTAGATATTACATCAGGCTTTATTTATTTATGTTCTGGGGGAGGAAAAATAACTTTGAGAAAATTGAGTTTATATCCTACCAGGAATTTGCTGCCTATTCAAGGTTATCATCCAACCACAGAGTATTATTTATTTAATAGCAAAAACATATTAGATTATATGATTACAAGAAGAAGAAGAAGAAGATGTTATGAAGATGGATGCTTGAGGCCTCTCACAGATATATATCCCCTCGTGATTAGAGTTATTTATTCAAAATAGCTGAGGATAGTAAAAGTCAGCAATAACGGGGCAATAGCGAATTGATCCGTCCGACGAGCTTACTAAACATACTGCTAAGATAGACGCGACTCTGTGTAAACAAGGCAAGTAAGAGTAAATTCTCGATTAAAATCATATGTAACATGAATATTGTGTTATTCTCGTGGAATAAATTCAATTCTGTTCTTTGAGAGGAAGAATTTCACCATTTTATGGTCCAAAGTAAAGCCATTTTGACTACAATCGACCAATAAGAAATAAAGTGATGACAACTTCCAAAAAAAGGGTTTCTTTTCACCCAACCTGTACAAAGTTGACTTGAAGACAAAAAAAGGAAGCTTTGAAAGCCAACGAAGATTCAATTCCAAGACTTCATCAATATTTGCTTCGCATGAGCATTACTTCCGTGACAATTCCCTGACAGACTGACTGACTGACAGCCTCGGGTACAGGCTCTACGGGCAGTCGTCTGGGACGCCAAGTGCTAGGAAGCGCCTCTCATGTGACTGAGTAGAACAATTTTACCAAGTAGAAAAATGAACAAGTCAAATAGAATGAAAACAGTCAAAATAAGGAAATCGCCTGATGAAAAAATAAATATGTAGATATCCTTCGGCTAAGTTCCGCATTACAGCTTCATAGGTGACTATCGGGGGGATTCATTGGTCATAGACCCTTAACTATGCAACGTGCACAAGAGGAGACCATGCTCGACATCAAATGTCAGACAACCACTGGACTTCACGACTCACCACAACATAAGTGGTCATATTCGAATTTGTGTCTGGAAAAAAAGACGAACTAAATAAATTCAGAAAATATTGGTGCTGCAACGCCCACGATCGAGGGATCTGGCAAATCTTGGGGAAGGTCTATATCTAACGATGGGCGTTAAAAGAATGATGATGTTTCTCATATATTCATTTTTATCAATCTAAAAACATAAATAGGTGAAATGACAATACTTTGAAGGCCATCAAAATTCAGCTTGCTCGGGGCGCCAGGAACACGAGGGCCAGCCCGACAGACTGATATAGTCTTTTAGTTATAAAGGTTGATAGTAGCGTAATATTCGACTTCCGATTGTTCCAATGTTTGTGTCTCTGCAGCAGCACCCCCCCCCCCCTTTGCAATTTTCGACTGGAACAGTGCCAGAACAACGAAAGATCAACACGGTCACACCCATAGATTAAATGGAGATATTTGCTCTGCAAATGTGCGTGCGATGTACTTAGAAATAAAAGACGAGAAAAGAGGGAAAGAGAAGAAATTTCGCAGGAGCTTTCAAAGATCATAAAAGCCTCTGAAGGGGTCGGAACTTGCTTCCAGATTAAGCCGTAAAGTAAACAGTATTCAGGGCAATCGATCGTGACGCACAAGAAAACATCTAGATCAGAATGACGCGATACTAAAAGGCCTTTGAAATCCTAGCAGCCTCTCAGCGGTGGTCAGGCACGAACATATGAAGTGCACCCGTAAATTGAGTCCCAAAATACCCCAAAACTCTTATCAATCTCTCTAGTGTTTGGTCTTATCTACAATGGTCAGCCATTTTCTTTCGGAAGTATTCCCCTGTTGGGAAATTGGACAGAAAACCTGGTCAGATTTGGTTCAATGTCTAAAAGCAAAGGATTGTTATAAATCTCAATGAGAATGAAGAACAATGTTGAATCAAAAGAAAACGTACACTCACTGTTGTCAGTCTTCTAAATGCAATATATAATGATCAGAAGAAACAAAGCCCTTTGTTCTATATTATTTATTCCAAACGATGTGACTCAGAGAAACCCTGGTTGAAATTGCTTCAGGAATTGGGCTATATAAATTGTTATTTCCTCAGTTATTAATGTATATGTACTTATCTCCCTCTTGTCGTTAGGAAAATTTCTTCACTCACCTTTTACTTTGAGCAGTTCAGAATCGCTCTTTACTGTGATCCAAAACTACACCACCCCTACTACCAAAAGATTATTATTTCCAGTTTTCACCACCAGCAGCGACAGTTGCTTTTCACAAGAGATCAAGCGACAACAAGTCTCCCTAATATTTCAGGAATTTTCTCGATATTCTGGTCGACTTCAGTAATGCTGTCATCTGGATAATCTCAGGTCTTCCTCAGATTCACAGAACCTCCAGCCTCTTTGAAAGGTTCCTTAGAACTGATCACAGTGCTCTGATCACTGCTGGCACTACTGTCAACCACATATTCCACAATTACTCTAGTTCCCTTGCAAGGTTTACATATTTATCTATATATTCACTCTGTTTCCGCTTCACCCACTGGTCTGCCGGGATTGCATAGTCCAATATCTGGTCCATCCTTGTTTATCACCACTTGATCCGGTCTGGCTTGTTGGATGAATCCAGAGATCCTTGAAAATCTTGTGTTTCATTTTTCAAGACGGATTCTGGTCTGTGCATGCATGTACCATTGCTTGCATAGTTCCTAGTGAATTATCCTCTCCACCCAGTCATGCCTGTTTTTGTATTCCTTCTGGGATAATTTGCAACACTCAATCACTCACTATGTGGCTGACAGTTTCTATCTCCATACTTGTTTTTTGTTGTTTTTTTTTTCCCTGGTGTCTTGTCTATCTATACTATTATTATCATCATAGGTCTCCTCCTGTCTCGGTAGAAAATGAAACGACCCTGAAGTGACTTCTCAAGGGTGCGAACCTGGTTGAAGTGTAAGCAGATCCTCGGCTCAAAAAAACTTCAGATAGAATTCAGTGAAATTTTATAGGAAATCTGAAAATGGAAGAATATTTTCTACTTTTCGCGGAGAATGGAATGAGCAAACAAAATTCGAAATCCGACTATGACAATTTGTGTTCACTTCGCAATAATTCCCCTAGAAAAGGCATGAATCTATCTCTCTCCCTGGTGAAATACATCAAGTGCTGGTCGCCTCCATGTCTAATGCACATATCACTAACGGGCAAAGTATCTAGTAATGTGATATGTGGCGCCAAAACCGATCAGTGTATTCGACTCATTAACCATACTCTCCATCCATGTGCAAAGTGATGTCAAGGTCATTCAATGTGACCAATTTATCGGGTATTCAAGATACATGATTTATCCAACGTGAATGGGCCATAAGACATTTCTATAAATGAAGCTGGAAAAAAAGAGAACATAATTTCTCATGTTTTTTTGCTTTTTTTCTTGTGATTTGTTTCGTTTCTTGTCTATCTAACCGGACCAAATTTACCAGTTTAAACAACCAAATTGGAAGCCATCGATTTTGGTGCCAAGAGTTATATATTTCAGTCATTAGATCATCCATATTAAAAAGAACTGGCCAATTCGGCGCTTCAGTTCAGATATAACCGCTCTAAATTGTTTCTTCTTGCTGCAGCTATAATTTTCTGATACATTTAACCCTCAAGTGAATACAGCATATTTGTCACATATCCTTGGCTCACAGTTAATTCCAGTGACAAGTTAAACAGACGAATGTTTGCTTATTCAAAGAAATCAACGCTCAATGACGGAAGTAAAATAGCTGGTAGTACTTTTTTTTCGAAAAAAGAACCAATTTGTTGTGTTTGGTGATTTTTCAATGACAACCATCCAAATATTTGAATAGCAAATCACAAGTCATTCTATGTCTTTGATGACAATAAACGGCAGTTAAAATTAATACAACTAGTTTTGGTCAAGAATCGGTTTGGTTCAGTTAATATTATAGTTTTTGTAGAGGAATTATTCTTACTATTTATGTAATATAAAAAAAATAAAAATAAATTAGCACTCCTATCGAAATGAATCCATTGGAGACAATTTCTTTTTTTCAAAATTACGTAATCATTTCGACTTGCTTAGTTCTAGATATTTGAACGAAATTACTATGATAATATAGGCGTTTTAGTTTACCGTTCTCTTAAGTTCTAAACGTTACTTTTTGCTCAGTCTTAAAAATATGTATATTTGCTTCAGATATCACGAAAGTCTTCGGAAATTATGATGCAAAATCATCTAGGACTGTTGATTGGGTAAAACGCAAATATCAGGAAACGTCATGAGAAAGAGAGATATCAAATTTCCATTATATTCAAAATATCAAAAATACATCGTAATGCACTTTGGTACTTCAATTTAACTTTTAATTGGCTAAACTTAAGTCTACACCCGAATTCTACCGAGTTGGGTACATTATGCTCCATATTTGGCATAATCTTATTTCTTGTTCACTTTCAACCTTCTATATTTTCTCTGCTTTTCCATTGCCCCAAAATCCATTTGCGTCTGATTAAGAAATGAGAAGGAAAAAAAAAACGAAATACAGCATAGACATTAAGGACAAACGCTTTCGTTCCTCGTGAAAATGTATTTCATTAAAAGCTACCGGCAGATGTAGCAAAAAAAATCGAATTGTTAAACGCCAGCCCGCTTTGTTGTGTGATAAAATGCATTTCTACACGCTGGGCTAACACGTTTTGTAATTAAATTATCCATGCAAAAAATGAATTACATACAGAGTGGTTCGATGGAAAATATGTCTCAACGTGAATAATGAATTATGTGCGGAAGTTGTGACGTTGGAAATGTGTCATATCTGAATATGTGTGTCTGTGCGTTCTCGATGAGGAACAATGATCATTCGTGCAAATAGAAGAGTCGAGAACCTGCTGCAATATGCTGGGACAATATAAGTCATACCCGGGTTTGTTTGTTTTTTCTCCATGTACCCAAGTCAGCAATCAAGACACAGGTTCCTTCCTCTTTTTTTTCCCTAATTAAACAAAGAACTAAAATAGAAATTAAAAAAAAACTGGTCTGATTAATCAGTCAACAGAAACCGTCACTTGACCAGCGTCACTTTGCAGCATGCCGTGTGGGGGCTGATCAGTTTAAAAATTGGGCAGAGGCGTGATCAATAAGTAAGTTTCCCTCGCCTTTTGTTGGGCAATAATGAAGTCTGGAAAGTCTGAATTTCCAAAAAGAGAGCTTGCATGATACCCAAATCGGAGTGAATGATCAATTTAGCATAAATTTACATTGTAATTTGAACCGACCCGTGAAAGCCCCTTCAAGATCGGGTATTTTTTTAGTTTGTTTTTTTTTTCGAGCTATGATATGGAGTAAATGTTAAAATTTCATTAATGTGACCTGCATGTGCGATACAGACACCCAGACCAACTTAAAAACTGAAGAAACCTATTTTGACAGTTTTGATTGACGGTTTCTGATGATTGGTTCGTGAACACATGAGTGTATGCACCAGGTTGGAAGTTTTTGTTTACTTTATATGATTGCAGTAGAACCAGTAGTCATATTGTTCTCTCAGCGCTGTTTAATGACCCAAAATTTATACTACACGAACGAACAAAACTGTGCGTGCTTGCGTGCAGCGCATCTACTTTTATCAGTCGTAACTGAAAAGGGATACAACAGACATGTTTCGCTGTGTATACGCTCTTCGATACTATGAACTCATTCACGTCACTACCTCCAAACATATCAGCATGCTGTAAATGCTCTAGTCTTCAGTCTATAAAACCGATGCCAAATTGGAGAGAAGGGAGGATTTGATTCATGCCTTCTCCCAAAGCAATAACAAGGCACCAACAGCCAGAAGCATTTCAATTCTCTGGAACGTTACTAAGTAGATTAATTTGCCTTTTTATCCGTAAGTAAATGTACTTGTATCTAATATATGTGAGTAAGACACATCTTGAATGTATACTTGGGAAAATAATTATTGTAATTAAATGTTATTGCAACCATGGACATCCATTGAGGTCGAGTCGGCCAACGGGACATTCACTAGATCAGGTTTTCTAATGCTGTATTATTATTTCATGTAAACCTAGCTTAATGTACCGATATAAAAAGATGGTAACAGGTTTGCCGCTAAAATGTATTCCGGATATATCATCTTACCCCCGCTCCTGCACTTGAAAATACGTGGCTTGATAAGTACGTTTGTGTTTTTAATGTATAATTTGTTTTTGTTTTGTTTTTTTCAAAAGGAATAGAAAAAAGAAAAAGTAGAAAAGGCAACTCATCTTGAGTAAATTGTAAAGATTTAGAATGACAGTTATGAGATTTATTGCCCATTTCTCCGTACGCAGGAAGCTAAGTTTTTTTCTAAATCTGATAAAGTCTACGTAAACAAGCCGGAAAGTCAGACCATGCATATACAGTATACCGTGCAATGCAATTTTCGTTCTTGGGCAGTGAGTGTTATTTTTTTCTATTCGTTCATGTGCAAGAAAAATTGCTATTATTCATTTCAGACTTTGCTTCTGTGATAGTCATATGAATTTGCACCTCCGGGCTATGAGCGATTGAAAATTTGCGAAACTGTCTTTTGCCCAACTGAAAATTCCTGCTGCCCTGATCACAAAAGTGGAGCTTGAACGGAATAATCGACATCCTCTATACTTTAAATAATACAATTTGAAAAAAAAAATAAAACGAAACAATAACACTTTACCCATGAAGAAAAATATTAAAGATATTTTGCACGGTGTTACGTACGAGAAGTAAAGAAAAAGCCTTAGTTGATCTGGAAGAATCCCCCGTGATGGAGAAAAAGAGACAAGATGGGAACAGATACGAGACAAACAAAAGAGCAAGTGGGAGAAATAAGAGAAAAGACGCAGAAAAGGAGATAAATAAAATTCAGGAAGACACCACAACGAATGGATGTCTGACTGATAAGAAACAAAAATAAGCTTAAAAGTCAGACAATTGATAGTTCTTTTCTTGTGTGAAGATCTAGCAAGTTCCATATTGCCAATTTTATTTTTTAGTTTACATTGAAAATAGAGTAAAAAAAAATCCTGAAGCACCGAGAAATATCTAAATTCTACGATTACATATTATTCATAAATCAAATTTGACTTAGTCTTTATTATATAAAAATATTACTCAATTCAACACTATTACTCATTTGATCCCTATTATAAATAAAATCAACTAAATTGTAATTTCTGACATCCAGGTGCAACTTAAACATCTGAATTTAGATCTATATAAAACGTATCTAAATTGACAGTCATGTGTAAGTGACATTATTCAAACTTTTGTGTGTCACTCAGTTACGTTAATCAGCGAAAAAAATGAATGATTTATCAGATGAAGAAGGAAAACTAACAAAAGAATTTAGGGAATAATAGAAGGAAATGAGAAGAATGTCAGGAACCGTCAACCAAAACTGTCAAAATAGGTTCCTTCAGTTTTTTAGTGGTCTGGCTGTCTGGATACGAATATATGTATTGCACAAGCATTCTACATCAATGAGACTAAAGTGCTGAAAATTTAAACATTTATTCCTTATGTCTGGAAGAAACGTTTTTGTTTGTTTAACTCATTTTGGTGGAGGGCTGCTAAATTTTTCGGTGATCACTGCCCAACAAAAAGTGAGAAAAGAAACTTATCCATTGATCACATCCCCACCAACAAAGCGTGCTATCAAAACACGTTGGTCACGTGATGATTTCTCTAGAATGATTAAGCGGATCTATATAACTACATTACGGTTAAATTGGCTGAGCGCGCCTTGGGGGGGGGGTAAACTTTTCCAATGATCACTGCTCAACAAAAGGTAAGAGAAGTAAGTTACTCATTGATCCCCTTTTTTCCAGTTTTTTAATTGATCACCCCCAACATGCTACCGAAAGACGTTTATCACTTGACGGTTTCAATTGTACGACTAGCCAGACCTGTATAACTACATTACGACTTCTACAATTACGAAAAATGACAGAAACTTGGATGAAAAGTAGGAATGACACATTTCCCTGGCTATCTTCCGTTATTTACTTCGGATCTGAATTTTTGTTGATGTAATTTACACATCTGACCGTGAAATGGGATTATGTTTTCTCGTAAAAGTTTTCCAATGGAGATTCTCTATTCCAATACAAAAAGAAGAAAAAGACAAAAATCACACAGTCTGTAGAAATCGCCTAAAAAAAAGCTCAAGTATGTAAAAAAGAAATAGAAAAATATTTAAAAAATTTTACATGGAATTCATCAGATTGGGAAAGAAATCGGACGTGAATTTGCTGCACTCAAAACTAGTTGTTTAAAAAAGATATTACATTGGTCCAGAGAATTATTCTCCCGAGTAGTAGATATGCATACGTTCTATTAATAGTAGAAGTATACACCGTATCAGCACATAAAGACGTTTATGCACAATCAGATTACATAGGATTGTTTTTCTGTTGAAGTATAATAGTACAGTAGATTAGAAAAAGTGAAAGAAGTGTGAAAATGAGCGTGTAAGTAGACTTTTTTTATGCTCTTCCACATAAAAACAGGACCACCATCCCGGCCGCCATCTTGATTTCAAAATGGCTGCCAAAAGTTCCAATGTTTGTATTGGTAAACTATTTCTACGTTCCCAGGCACCAAAACAGTAATGATGGTGAGGTGGTGGGAGGTATAGGAGACGCAGGTAAAGAGAAGAAAAGAGTGCCCGCTGAATCTTTTACGGCTCGTTGCAGAACAAACGCCGAATGCTGTTATCCACTTTGGGGTCAGCTTTTTCTTTTTATCGAAAACCATTTAGAGGCATAAAACAAACTTTTGCAAATCGGGGAATAGCTTTTTTTACTACTTCGTTTAGTCAGCTGCTATTGTGAAGCGATTGGCGAGAGCCCAATCCACGATTTTATATACACTAGCATATACACGCCAAAAATTACGGTGTTACTTACGTATGGATCGATAATAAGGAACCAAGAGGTATTCTATTTAGTAATCTATTTCTAATGATTCAAGCATCCTTATTTTAAGTTCTTTTTTTTTTATATTTACTCTGGATTCAAGCTGTTTTGATGTGTGATCAGACAAAATCTCAAGAGTTTCTATGACAAAATCTTCATTATTATGTCACAACAGATGATTTTACGACCCTTTAATTGTTCTATCAGGTACGTCATCCTATTTCACATGGGCCAATCTATTAACCATACAACAAATTATACTATTAAACATAGTAATTTGTGTACATAGCTTTTTTTATGAATAGATGATCACAATAATTAACGTATATTTTTGCACGTATGTGTTTCATTTGGCGACATCATCAAACGTCAAATAAAACGCCATGGGTATGACGACATTAGCAGCGGATAGGATATTGATTAGATTAATCACGTGAAGGTTTTGTATCTAATCATCAAACACATCTTTCCTCAAAAGTTGTTTTCCCCCCTGATAGGCATGTAGCAACTTATGGTTAAAACTGGAGGTTGAGTTACAGCAATTTGCTGTTCTTTGGAGATATATAATTCCACAATAAGTACTGATCACCGTCATATGAGATTCTGTTTACATTAAAGTTAAAATCAAAAGCACCCATTACATTTATTCAAATAGTATTGTAATGGCATTTCCAGCCTTCAATGTCATGACTGTTGTAACTGATTACGTTATTAAAACAGTCATTAACGTTAGTTTCGCCCCCTCCCCTCCAAAGATATTTTGGGAGCTGGTTGAGGAATAAACTTCGGAAATGCAAATAACAAGTGTTGGTCTTCCGTAACTTAAAATGAACGATTTTCAAATGGTTCATTTGAACTTTTTTTTAAGTGAAGCAGAATATACAATCGGTAATGAGCAATTGAAAATAATCATTATTCGTTATATATATATATATATATATATATATATATACACACACACACACACACACACAGGTATATATGCGTATGAACAAGTAGATAAATAAGAATACTTTAAACATATGCATATATAAATACGCCTATTCCTATATGTATGTACCTAGGTGGGTGTGCTGGCATAAGAGATTTGCATTGGCTTAGTTCCACTTGAGGAAATGAATAGTCTAAGAAGATGTGAATACTTCATTCTGGTAATAATTTTATTCAAATCCTTTTCTAACAAGTATTCGATGCAGAGCAGCTATTCAATCTTATTTGTATACATTCAATGAAGCAGACCATAAGACATGACGGAAATACCTCCCCACACGCAAACAAATCTGTAGATTCGATGTGTTAAGCTGATTACTGCTGTTTGAATTAATTGCAATGAAATGCCATTGCTGACCAATCGTTGACCTAAAAGCTTTCCTCAATCTATGCCGTCGAATCTTACCAAACCTCTCCTCAGTACTACGTATTTTGTGCATTTTTTGTTTGGCGAAAAATGAATGAAAACAGAAATATGGCTCAAGATTTCTTTTTTAATTTTATAAAGATGGTAGATTTGTTCAAAGATTAATTGAAGCGACGCGTCTTCCACAACGAAATTGTTTAGTGAATATATCAGCATTACTGTACTGTATAGAAAGGTAACAACCGACCAAAAACGTACAGACACAACTTAAAACTTTGAATGGTAAGAAACAATAAAACACTAAACTCTCGCTAAAACGAAATAATTGGGGAAAGGAGCTGGTCGTTAAAGCCTAATGTTCGTTCTACCCGATGATTTTACCTCATTCGGAGAATGAGAACAATGGAATCGTTAGTTTGCCGCATTTAACCGGTATATTCGGCGCATAAAAAGGCAGTTTGGTTGTCCTTCATTCTCACTTTGGATCATTTGGTAAATATGAAGAAAGCTCATTATGATCTACACATCCCCCCCCCATTGATTGAACTTCGTTTGGTACATCCAAAGTCAGTTGAGATAGACATGAGTTTGTTTACTGTACTGAATCTCTTATCGTCAGGAATTGTTTTGCTATGAATAGCCATTCGTCTACTATCAACACTTTTGAACCTGAGCCGACGAAACCTCATATAGTTAACTACCTACCATGAAGACTACATTGCCGAGGCAGGATACAGTTTTGGACGATTATTCCGAACATGCAAAAATTAAACCAACGCTATTTACATGATATCTATCACATCTCCATTGTCTGGATGGTTTTCTCATTCTCTAATACACTCTGAAATCAATACATTTCAAAGCCAGTCACAGAAAATGATTGTAAACCTTGATGCACGATTCATAATTTATAAATGCTCTTCCGTATTCTATGCAATGCGAGAGGCACTTTTGCACACGCACACAGATTGCTTTGCAGATTCATTGTTGCTCTAATAACTTTTGTTATGAAAATGAATCACACACACACATTATATATAAGAAACTGATACATAATACGACTGAATATTTATGATTTATGTGTTACATTATTTGAAACTACTTGAAATGACCTCCCGTTGTTACACGGAGAATGAGTCACTTGGCCTAGACAGCGTAAATAGAAGAGAAGAAGCAATCAAAGATAAATGGGACTGCTGAAGTAATCGACCGATAAGGTAGCAGCTACCTTATCGTATATATATATATATATATATATATATATATATACTCGTTGAAAACACATTGACTGGATCAAGAATGGCTTGTGTGGCACGTGGTCGTGAATGTTTTGGGACAATATATAGAAATTGACTGAAAATATTCTCCAGCATTAGATGGAAAGTCGACTTAGTCTGTATATATATATATATATACGTGTGTGTGTGTATAGTATGAAGTCTTACCACCAACAACCACGTTTTTACATGATGAAAATATGCCAATCAGCCTAAGCAGCGTGAATGAACAAACAATACAGAAATAGACAGCAGCAAGGAGTCCATCTTAACGTATGGCCACTCTACCGACTGAGCTAAGCAGCCAACTATGTGGTTTGTAGGTGTCAGTTCAAAAAGAGTTCCCACTACAAAGCTGTCTTATAAATATTCTGCCGGATTGAATATCCATTTCTCTCTCTCTCTCTCTCTATATATATATATATATATATATATATATATATATATATATATATATATATATATAGAGAGAGAGAGAGAGAGAGAGAGAGAGAGAGAGTCTAGAAAGTTTTACAGATTTAAACACTAAATATAGAAAAGCATTTTTCAAGATTTATGGTACTCCAGTCAGTCAATACCGAATATCTGTTAATGTAATTTATGTAAGTAATTTTTTTATCGGGTTTTATGTTTTATACGCAATTATATATGGTACCATATTTTGGGGATCATCCGTTGTTTACAAAGTAACAGTTTAAGGATTCAAGAAGAACAGTTATCATAACAAGGCTCCCCAACGGTGTTCATCAAACTATATATATATATATATATATATATATATATATATATATCATTATAGATATTATTCCCCATATAAATACAATCAAAATATTCATTGATAAAATGAACCTCAACTTGGACTTAACTCAACTGCCCTTGTTGAGTGATATTCAAGTAGACACTGATTTCCTGAGGAGAATGCTTTTTACGCGGTGCAATTAAATATGACGTTGTCAGTTTTGTTGTGAACGGTTCGTAGTTCTGACACCCTATGATAAATGAGAGTAACGAGCATATCTCCATCAATTTAACCCTTTATGTATTAACGGTACTTTAAAGATCTGCATGTCCCCGTTGGTACTTGTACGTCAGATTTTTATCTTCCAATAACAATTATTGTTTGCTTAAACGATTCTTTATCATTAACTATCTGATATATTCATACAGCTTTCAAATATAGATTTTAAAAACAAGTCGCAAAAGATTTTTAAAATTGAAAAAAAAAAGTTAACGTGTTTATAGGTGGAAATGGATACCTTTCGGTACGTTTGTTTATTTCAATTGTGCATTTTGAGTGATAAGCAATTATGATAATTGAGCCCCTACTTCTTGAAGTTACAATGTAATTACATTATATGTAGTTACATAATGTCGTCATGCTCCTACAGCCAGATGTCTAACATGTAGTAGTCTTCCACTAATCCGGCCACCGGTTCCTTCAAAAGTCCGGCACAGATTTCAAATTTTCCTTGTACGACGACAGCAAAGGCTGACTCCATAGATTCATTCAGCGTGCTTCCAAATCGTGTTGGATTAGTGAAAAACTATTGCGTCAGTTGGCAAACCCTTTCAGAGGCAGACCTGATTAGAAATGTTCTTACGTCCTGCGAGCCAAGGCCAATAAGAATTGAAACAATGATCATACGAAGTAATTGGAGCAGTTTTTTTTTCTTAGTAAATTACATCAATGTTCTTCATTAAAGAATATATACATCTGTAAAATGCCATGTACTATCAATCAATAACGACTATGATAAATCTTTTTTTGCACGAAATATTTTCAAAATCACGGTTCAAATTCAGCCAATGATATTGATAGAATAGCAGGGAAATTTTATGCTGAAAATTTTTAGTTGTGAAACATTTGCCGATTTGGGCTCAAAGCAAAAATAAGACTTTTACTCTATTTTTTCGTATTTTCGTTAACCATCGATAGATTTTTTAATGAATTTTCAGAAGCAATGGTATGCATTTTCTGAAGTCAGCTTGCAAGAGGGAGTGAGCCTGCAGGTTGGATTTGGCCAGCAGGTCGTAGTTTGCCGACCCCTGGTTTACTGGATGTGTCAGTTATTGATTTATTCGGTTTTTCCGGTTTCCAAATGGATCCGGTAAAAAGTTAGACGTAAAAGGTGATAGAAGATTACTCCAACGAAACTGAAAACAAATATCAAAATAACGAGTGAATTCCTACAGTTACTGATGCATCACAACTCAAAAATTAGTTGGCAGATTAATTTCCGTGAAAAATAATATTCACTTACCATACAAAACTTTTCCTATTTAATCCAGAGAATACTAACTCGAAGTCCACGCCTACGACTTCTCCAAGATCACCTGGAATAGAGGATAGAATTTATTTCACATTGAATTATCTCAGACTTTCCACGGAAAAAAAATGATGAAAGATGCAACTTCATTCCAGTAAAATTAATAATTTTTCTATTGTCTTTTCCTCCCTTGGTAATTGGGGGGAAAATGATTGGTCTGTCTTCAGACAATGACAAAATGGGTCTATCTAGATAACTATATTAGATATGGATTTAGCGAGCTGACGAGCTTTAATTTTTGAGTACAGTAACAATTTCACTCAAAAGTATTGGTGAAAAACTGCTTTTGTGCCACAGAAAAATGTTAAAAATTCTAGATATGAGAGAAGCCTGGCCGCTGCAAGGTTAAACTATTTTTATGTCTATCCCAACTGAAGCTGATTACGGATACTCTTGTATGTATACCTATATAATGAATGAATTCGTAGATATAGAAGGGTTGAAAGCTTGGCCCAGTTAGTTAGAGAGCTGCTTACTAATCAGTTCACTCCCCTAAATCAGGTGAGGATAGTTTTTGCTATGAGGATAGACAAAGTCAGCTATGACTTGGACTTGATTCTGAAAAAAAAACTGTTTTTCCAGCAACAAAATCAGTTCCTTCCGTTGTACAAACACAATTCCCACGAGACCACCACGGGAAAAATGTTGGGAAAGTGGTTCCGATTGTTAAATTTCACACGCAGACACACCCACTTAATGTTAGGAACGCCCCAAAATAAAAAAGAAATAACAGAATTTACGGAGGAAAAAAGAGAGATAGATACATAAAACGTATTGCTCTAGCCTTAAATAAATCAACCTGTTAATTTGTTTGTTTTTTTTGTGGGGTTTTTAGCGCAACGATTTTCAACATCGAGTGGCTAAGTCTGTGAAACTTAACAATCGGGACTAACTTTTCTGATTTGCATCTCATGAGCAATAATAATTTTAAAAGGATTCACATTTTACAAAGAATGTCTGCATGAATGAAAATTGATTCTGTTCGGGGTACAATTATTTCGACGATCTAATGCATCGAAACAAAGGCTCCCAAGCTAAAAACCATGCAACGTGCACAGGAAAGGATCATGCTCAACATAACATGAAGACACCGGGAGACAGCAAGGTATATCAAACAAGAAACAGACGCCAGGGATATCAAAGAATCCATTAGAAAACTCAAATGGCGATGTGTTGGTCATATTGAAAGAATGGCAGATAATCGCTGGACATCAAGACGTTTTGGTTGTCTTGAATGAGCCAAAGAAAGAACAAAAAGTGAAATAAAACGATTGAAATAGCAAAAAGATTGGTTCTTGATCTAAGAACTTTGCACAAGGACCATGTTTTACATTACACAGACGACACAGTATATTAGAAAAATGGAAGTCATAGATTTAATAAAATCCATTAGAAAACTAAAATAGCAACGGACAGGCTAAATTGCGAGAGTGTCAGAAATTGTTACCGACGGTTAATAAGGTGACATGACCATATATACAGGTTTAGGAGCTGTTGGCACAACAAAACCAACGATACAGTGGTCTGGGGATTTTGAGGAAGGTGTATTCCTAACGACAGACATTAAAAGACTGATGAAGATAACGATTGGTTGAAGAACATTTAGTAAAGGATAAGGACATAATGAAAAGCAATTCACCAATATACTTGGGGCATATACTGTACAACGAAACCAACTATGGCGTGAAACACAAAAACTAACGAAATGTTTTGAAGACTGACACAGAATCACACGGAGATCAATGGAAAGAGTAATTCTTGGAATAAATCTAAAAGATAGAGAGAGAGGTCAACTTGATCCGAGAGCGGATCAGTAAAGTAAAAGATATAGAAGTTAAAAGACAAAAAAAGTGGCAGGCAAGATACGTAAGGCGATGGGGAGATGAGATTGGAAGATTTGTCAGTAAAGCATGGCAAACGCCAGCACAGTCACGGTCGTCATGAAAGGAGCTTGGGAAGGCCTATGTCCAGCACTAGAATTACGTCGGCTGATTGATGATCAGAATTGGAGTCATGTGAATTTTGCTTGTTGGTTTTTCAGCTCAACAGCCACGTTAACTGAAGCTGATCACACTTCGATGCATCTATATAGAAAAATTATTATCCGTGCAAACGATAATAACTTCTCAAAATCATTTCACAAAAATTTATTTAAGATAGATTTATTGACTGCTCCACAGTTCAATAAATTCTGTGCCTCATAATTAATTTTTCTAAACAGAATCTTTTCAGTAAAAAAGATGTGAATAATTTTTTTTAAATCAAAAAAAAAGAAAAGAAAAGAAAAAGGTTTACCTAGTCACTCCATAGAAACTACGTCATAACCAACGTTTTTTTTGGCATCAGGTTGGGGTGATCAATTTTAAAAAATGGGGAAAAAATCGCTGATCAATTGATAACATACTTCTCTCGCCTTTTGTTGGGACGTGATTGCTGGAAGAAAAAAGTCCAGATTTTCCAGAAATAAGCATGAATGCTGCCGGACTCAAACTAAAGGATCAATTTAGAATAAACTTCAATTGCGAATTGAATCCTTACTAGAAATCCACATGGGGAATGTGATTTTCCAGACATAAGTAGTAAATAATTCAGTCTTCAATCCTCTAGTTCCTTTGGTACGGTCCGTATGAGTGATACAGGGGCAACCAACTGGCCATCCAGTAAGACCCACCAAAAAAACCAAAGAAACCTACGGTTACAGTTTTTGTTGACGGTTTCTAACACCGATTGTATCTTATTTTTTTAAACAAAAACCGTTCCAATCTTGATAAAGAATTTCGACCAGCGGTAAAATCTTAAAAAAGAATTATTCATCATTGAAGTGCGTCAGGTTTTTTTCTTCCTTGACCTAAAATCAATACTAGGCTCTTTTTATGACCGGAAAGTTGTTACAATAGGAATACAAAACCAATAAAAAAACAGAGAGAATCAGGTTTTTTTTTTAATAAATTTCATACTTTACAATTAAAATGCGCATTTATCTTGATTTAACGGTCATCGTTCTCCATGCAAATTTAGTTTTATGTTCCCAAAGCAAATAACTAGCAGAGATTGGAGTTTTGTTTGTTTGTTTGTCCTTTTCCAAAATGTCCGAAATAAATAGAAAAAAAAAACACCAACCTGCATGCTTGCAGATTTAAATTAATATTCGTTTGCTGCTATAGGTGTGCGAGCCAGTGGGACAAATTTGGGCAAAACGCTGGAGAAAATTTGGGCAATTGATATTTATAATCATATGAAAAGGAGGGAAAAAAATTTGAAGTTGTTTGCGTGATTTGTACTAAACATCGTTGATTGATAAGACAACTTTTCTATTGGAAATTGATTCTTATAATAATTCGTGCAAAATCTATGGGAAATTAAAAAGCATACCTTGCATGTAAATATGAATATCTGTTTTGAAGTTTGTGTTGACTTAAAACGTTGTTTCAAAATAATCTATTGACCTAACTCTTGTATTTTTCATCATGGTGCAAAACCGACTTTTACACGTAATTTTCATACCATTGAGTCGAACCTTTGATAATGAGTCTAGCTAGATATGGACTAATGGTAAAACAACCTGGTCTTTTGGTGTTTTTTTTGTGACATGACAGCTGCTTCTACGTACAGAAACACATTAGGCCACTATTTCGATCTACGATCCATTTGCATAATAAAATATGAAAACAGATTAAAATTTATAAAGACTACTCCGGAATACTTTCAATGGTATTGGAGTCTGGGGAAGTTTGGAAGTCTTGTCTGGGCTACAATGGAATTTGTTTTTTCTTGTTTCTGAAACCATCCCCGTAAAATAAGTGCAGTGAGGAAGGGCGTAGTACCTTGCTGGAAAAAATACCATGCAATCATAGAAGACAATTGCAGTTTGAAGCTTCGTAAATATATAATTGCTCTCTCTCTCTCTCATATATATATATATATATATATATATATATATATATATATATATATATCCATTGGTGTCAATGGGTCAGGAAGTATAGAGAAAAACAGATACGCATTGGAGAGATGAGATAGAGAGGTGTGCCGATGAAACGCGACAGTTTTAGCACAATTACGGTGGTTATGGAAAGAAGTGAGAAAGGCCTTTGTCCAGCTTCAGACCTAATGGATGGTATGTATATATATATATATATATATATATATATGTGTGTGTGTGTGTGTGTGTGTATACTGATGTGCGAAAAGTTTATTATTATAGCAAACTACCTTAAAACGTGTTTCTTTTCCAATGTGTCTGCAACAGCTCTAACCTAATCAGGCATGAACTCTACAAGACCTCTAAAGCTTTCATGTGGGATTTGGTGTCATAATGTTGATAGCAAACCCTTTGATATCTGCGAATTACGTGATGGATGTTCTGCAGAAGTATCTGTAGGTCCAACACATCCGATGAATGTTCAACTGGACTGAAATCTGGGGAAGTCTGGTGGTGTGGTCAAGCCTGGGAAACCAAAATTCTTCTTCATGTTTCTGAAACTATTCCTATACAACCTGTGTAGTGGGACATGCCTCATCGTCCTGCAATCGTAGAAGAATGCTGCAGGAAAAGGTGTATCTGGTCTGCTGATCGATGTATTGGGTTTTCTGATGCATTACTTCCTTCTGCTTTGATTAGAACTATCTGCAATTTGTGTCTCAGTTGCTTTCCTGTTGGCACGTACTTGGTGGGAAAGTCTTCGTTCACTACTCACTTCAATAAGTTTTGCTTGCTAAATGACTTGTCAGTGGTTGAAGATTTACCCCCTCAGACAACTGCCAATAGGTGTTCATCACAACTGATGTGAGAACCCCACAACCAGCACCGCTGAAAGAATTCTCTGATCTACTCTTCAGGTCATAAAATTGGTCTTTAGTAAAGTGACTCAAATCTTTCTTCATGCCCATAACTATGGCATTTAATACATCAAAATGGTGTACTTGAGGTCAGCTTACCTGCTTGAATACCTCTGACCCTGATTTATGAACAGTTATAACGGGACAGTAACTGTCATTCTCGCCACATGTCCATAGTAATAATGTTTATGCTCGGTGTATATATAGCTCTATTGTTATTCACTATTCCTGTTTCCTGACCTCGTTTCTCTTAACGCTCTCAAAGATTATTATTCTTTGACTTATGTGAGAAACCATCAACCAAAACTGTCAACATAGGTTTCTTCAGCTTTCAGTTCGACTTGGATAGCTATGTATGCATGTACGTAACATACAAAGGCTGCATCAATGGAGCTAGAAGGCTAAATAATTGAACAAACATAATGTCTAAAACAAACATATTTCCCAAAGTCTCTTTCAATTGATAGAATTTTAGTGGGGGTTGAATTTGTATTATAAGTTTACTCACATCCTTATTTTGGAAATTCAGAATTTGTCACTGATCACTGCCCAACAAAATGCACGAGGAGTATTTCATTGATCACCATTTTTTTTCCATATTTGATTAGAAATTTCCCCAATGATTTTCTAAAAACCTTTCCATATCAATGCGAAAAACATCTGGTTAGTCACTAAATAGAAACTGCGACGATATCAACGTTCTTTGACGGTTTGACTCATAGGGGTGATCAATACATCGTCCGAATTGAAAAAAAAAACGAGGAACCGTTCATGTAGATATAATGAAACGTAAATTTTAGAGTTTTCAGCCCTCTAGCGCCATTTTGCCGGCTTATATACGTGGCACATAGATAACCAGCTAGGCAAAACAAAAGTTAAAATTTGAAGAAAACTTTATTGACCGATGAACTGCAAGGGAAATGTTCAGAAAAAAAAGGGTTTTTTTTTCAGATTCTTTCTTTGAGGAAGCTAGCAAACGAAAATAGAACTTGTTTTCTCTTCCATTAATTTTATCGATTGGATTCAGTTGTTAATCTATACACGAGCAATTTCAGTTCCGTGTTTCTTATCCCGAAGATAGAATGGTTTTCTGATTTATCACGAATATTATTAACAGAATATATATATATATATATATATATATATATATATATGCTTGTTTGCTTATTTTGCTCTTCAATATCGGAGGCGCAACAAATGTCAGTTGATGCAATCTATCTAAAATTATTACGTGGAAGAGATACCGCATCGAATTCCAAAAACAATAAAAGAGGGACAGATTTGGTTAGTAACCCAAAAGAAACCCACATAACCGATGTCTTTTGGGAGCAAGTTGTGTTGGGTGTGATCAATTAAAAAGATTAGAAAAAGGAGGGACAAATGAATGATTTACTTTTTTTGTCTTTTGTTGGACTACTATAATCCAAATTAACCCCACACCGTCTAAACTGAAATTATTTGGGGGATAATTTTCAGAAAACAACGAACCGTTTCTTTTAGACATAAGTGGCAAAAATTCAAATTTTCGGTCCTCTTTTGGTGCAGTATGTACGCACGATAAATACATACAGAACAAGCCAGGTAACATCAAATTTCACAACAAAAAAAAAACAATAAAATAAGCATTTAACTCAATTGAATGAGATTTTGCCTCTTTCTTATAATCACATGATCACTTCTGCATTGTACTAAGTTTGTTTCTTTATATCTGCAATTATATACAGCGTGTTTTAAAGAGGATGCATCAATTTCTTTGAGACCTTGAATTCATCCCGTTAATTCACTAAAAATGTGAATGTTAAAATCAAGGGGGTAGCAACTGGTAAAAATTATTTCCATTCCACCTTCAGGTGATTTTTAAAAACATATTTCTACAAAAGAATTCCATTATTTTTCAAGTTCTCAAGTGCTCCATTGTCAATAAGGAGCGGTATCGAGTGGCTCATGAAATTAAGAGTATCTAAGTATTAATTTGAGTCAGAAAAAATTTCTCAAATTACAAAAAGATGCCAATTACATATGTCTACTTAACAATAGAAGTTGAGAGCATTTTCCTTTAACAGGAATCCAGATTTGCACACGTTTCATTATATGAAAATGCATTACATTGGAAAGCCATATAGCTGACACAACAAAAAAATGGATACTCGAATGAGGATAGGGCAGGATAAAATCACTTATACAGCTAAATACTATTGTAGGACTAACAATATAGACTAATCACAAGAAAACCACCAAACATTGATACTCAGTATTTTAGAAATTCTGGACTGAAGGAAATTTCAGTTAGATTCCTAAATATTACCGAAGAGAACATTTCTTAATTTGGTGATTCAACATAAAGACCCATATCCATGTATGAACAATCAGTTGCATTATCGCATCACTTGCAGGCGACAAAAATTTGCATCATAGCTGTTTTATGGCTAACTTAATAAAATTTCTGTTTCATGATAGATGATAACTCAGTTTTATACGTGAGTCAGGGCTCTAATCTTACGAAGGATAACTTGCAATCGATTATTTCACAGTGGACAAAGACTTATCTTGCAACGGATAACTATCACACTTGCCACTTTCTGCAGTTAACGGGTTAAGAATGGTGCCGCTAATTGACGTACAGGAATGCATACAGTTGTATAATGTGAGTGAGACAGAGGAAATGTGATTGACGTGGTTTTCCAAGCAGCTGACACGAGTTACTGAGGCATGAACATCGGTAGACAAGCTTCAGAGACAATATCCAACAGAGAGGATCCGCTGACAGGATTACCAGGTAGCTATGGGCGTTTCTAGCCAGAAACACGCAAAAACGACCAAAAAGGTTAAGATTCGAAGCAATCAATTTTTACTTCGATAGATTAATTGTTCTAAATCAGTCGTATTATTTTTTATTATTATTTTCATTCTACTACTTATCTTAATCTCAACTTTTCAGTTGTTTTTTTAATCATAACTTTACGACGTTGTCTTGAATAAGTTGCTACAAATACAACTGGAAAAATTGGGATGAAGATAAATCATAGTCTACAACAAACTATGATGATTGTTTATAAAATATTGCAATACTTGAGTAGATGTCCTAAATCTTAAGTACTACTGAAAAAAGTTGAAGAGATAAAAAATTCAATATGGCCAAATCAAAAAGTTCATGGCCAAATCATTCAAGTTGGGCCAGAAAATAGCCAAAATGACGACCCTGCATTCATGTGCTCAGAGAGAGGCAACAAACGGAGATCAAAGTACAACAGTGGAAATCTGACCGTTTGGGTCAATTTAAATTAAAAGTTGAGTGTTATACCCAATTACTCTCCTGTTAAATGAAAGGCTGTGGAACACCTCGAAAAGTCTGGCTGTATCAAATCAGTTCCAACTAACATTTGAAGTAATTTTGAGCAACATAAATTGTTTACAATAGTAAAATACTTGACCTCGCGAGGTTCTCGATGTTTAAAGCTGAGTACAATGACAACGAAAGAGTTATCAAGAGAGCAGGCTTAACAAACGGATACCTCCTATCATTATTCTTTGAACTTGCTCTCAAAACTAGTAAATTTCTTCTCACCAGCTTCATACAAACATTAAATCAAAGGTTACTGTAAGTATCTTCATACTGTACCTCGTCTTTCTGGTCATTATGTCCGGTACATCTAATTGAACTCTGATGAAGGGGGATAAAAGGTAGGAGGACATTTTTGAAAATCGTTGCTAATCTAAATACAATTTAAGAAATATCTCCGTGTGTACGTGTGCCATAATTACTCGACAACTGTCCATTCGAGAAGTTGACATTCGAGTGTCAAGTTGTTATGAATCAGCAGTTCACGATAAATCTGACAAAAATGAATGAAAAATTGAATATCACAGATTTTTCTTCATACTTGTTTTAAATTGTCTCTCTCAACTTCTGCACTTTAGAATTACGGATATATATATATATATATATATATATATATATATATATATATAAGTATCTAAATTGGCAACACCGAATATAACTGAGATACTTCGATGCCGTAGTTCCATATGACGGACAGAAAATTATTTTACACAACCATTATGGCAGGTTGCTCCTCACATCATAACATCTGCACCTTGAGAAAGTGCGATAAACTTGGCATCTATCATCAGGTACAGAATAGATCAATACGAAAACCTTTCTGAAAAGGCAAGACGCCCACGGTTGGGCTCTGTCAATGGATGTTCAAGCTCTGGTTTGACCTTTCTAAGCCGATCAAGATGATTCTGACAAAATACGTGATAGAGGTCGACTTCCCTAATGGAGTTAAGATCAAATCAAAAGCATTGCAGAAAAGATCTTCGATAAAAGTGAGGTCATGTCAATATGGAGTCAACGAGACCCTGGAATGGAACTGAAATGCGCACGCTGTTTGTTCCAAGAAAATACCTTAACCGTCCAAAATGATTTGCGAACCTTTCAAGATTTAGCAGTCTTTGCATAGATTAAAGACATACGCGCTTAGAGTTGATTATGTCATGTTCAGAAACCCGACTCTGCACTCGCTTAAAAGAGTTGTTAGCCTAGCAAAGTTCTCGTATACAGGTATACCTTGCTCAGTGAGGTTAATTCGTTCCAAAATCTTCTGTACAGTTCGAACTGCACTGTTCAAGATCATATAATTCAGTGTGTTGTCATAGCCCATTAATCCAGAAAAAAAGAAGGGCATACAACCAATGCATCCTCCTGATAGTCACCTATGGAGCTTGAACATGCAACCTAACCAAAAGATCGACCTTCAGACAAAGAACCATGTAATGTGCAGATGAGATAACCCAGTTCACAGTACAAGACAGTACAATATATATCATTGAAGAAACAGGAGTTTGAGATATTATAGAATCCATGAGAACCCCCAAATAACAATGGGTTGGTCATGTTGCAAGAATGTCAAACAATACTGAACATCATGATTCAAAACGAGAATTCCAAGATCATATGCGAAATTGTGGCCAGCAGAAAATTAGATAGCGTGATGAACTAGACAAGTTCAGAAAGTATCGGCTCAGCGACGTCCATGATAGAGAGGTCTGGTAAATCTTATATAGTTTATTCGATCAAAACTGTTACTCATTACGAATCCCCAATTAATAAAATGATAGTTTAAACTATACTGCCTGAAGAATTTCTAAAGGGTTCCTGTTAAATGCTTAAACGGTTCCTTTAACTCTAATACGTGATAATTTCTTGAGGATATTCCAGTTCAATACCCCTGATTACAATGCACCGCTTCGGTTACTTCAAGCAGAGACAGATGAATGTAATCAGACTTTTACTGATGGAAATCAGATCATTAATATCAGGGTGAACGCGAACACAGAGCCACCACACAATTATCATTCAGTTGGGAATCACTCGGACTTTTTCTACATTCCGTACGCTAGTATATTCTCGGGATATGGAAATTCGAAACCCCTGGCTACAATGCACCATTGCAGCTACTTACAGATCACACACAGATAAACAGAATCTGACTTTTAGTATTACATGTATAAAAAGATGGAAATCAGATCATTATCATTGGAGAGCGTTCTGCTCGTCGTAAAAATGTATTAAATTGTGTATCGAACATGGAAGACTTGTGGTGCATGCACATAAGCGTAGCGTTCGTATGTATGTATGTATCTTCCATGAAACAGTAAGACAGGTTAGTACAGCTGAAGACAAAGATGCAGCGAGATCAACGTTGCTACCGACATTTGTGAAAAATTCGAAGCAAAGCCATTTGTCCACATCTATTGCTTACAACTTCCTTGGATTGGAGCAGTTTCTTGACATTGAGCCAAGTTTTCTGACTAATCCTACTTCTGTTGAGGAGGGAGATAGAAAAGCCTTCAATCTTACGTGCTTTTTTCAAAATTGGTTTTCCAGTCATCCAGGAATTCTTGATAACAAGTACTTCAGTCGGTACATTACTCTCAAGTGTCTTGTTTTGCGACTGACACGCTACAATTGGTTTTGTTTTCTCAACTACCCACCTCTTTGGATCAAATTCACCAGTGATCAGCATAACATGGTAGAAACCGTCAACCAAAACTGTAATCATGGGTTCCTTCAGTTTTAAAGTGAGTCGGGCAAGCTTGCCGGCTACTTACGTACGTCTCACGCATACAGGCTGTACCAAAGGAGCTAGAGGGCTGATAGTTTAAACGTTTACTCCATTTTATGTTTAGAAAAAGTTATAGGAGAGGGTTGAAAGTTCCGCCTTCACAACAGGTTTTTAGTTTCTGGGGTTGAATTTAAAATCCAAGTTCATGCTAAATTGATTGATTTGTTTGTGTCCAGCAACATTCACACTTGTTCTTTGAAGAAAAAAAAATCAGACATTTTCAGTGATCACTGCCGGCGAAAGCAGGCGAGAGAATTAAGTTATTTATTGATCACCTCTACCTCCAAGTCTTCAATTAATGACCCCCAGAACGACATGTTACCAAAAGACGTAGGCCAGGTGACAGTTTCTATTGAGTGACTAACCAAACCTACTGGTTTTATTTTCTCAACTACACACTTCTTTGGATAAGATTTACCATTGAGCAGTAAGTACAACAAAATCTTCACCTTTTTCTTTCTCATCTCAAGTTCCGTATCAAATTGTTCCTCCTTTTGTCGTCGTTGTTGTTTAGTTGGGCGATTGTGATATTATTTCCCCCTCTAAGCATGGTTGCTGTTGCGGTCACAACTATGATATAACCTGCGGTTGGGGTGAGCAGTGGGTAAAAAACCCTAGATCACAATGTGTCGGTTCGAAATTGGGTTTTTCTATGAATCTGCAAGCCCTACGTACCGCACCTAACTATCGCCTCGTGATTCGAGCGATGTGAAGATGCCGTGAGTTGTCACTACACGTAATTCTTTTCTTGTTTGTGTGGGTTGCTCAGTTTGGGAATTGAAACCGGTCAGGTTAGTCACTCAAGAAACAGTCAAGGGACAAACGTATTTTGGCAGCATGCTGCGTTGGGGATGATCAATTCAAAAATCGGAAAAAAGTGGTTGTCAATGAACAACTTATTTCTCTCTCGATTTGTTGAGCAGTGATCACTAAAAGAAAAAAAAATGAAAAAATGAGTAGTTCAGCATCAATTTACATTGCAAATTGACCCCCATCTCCATTAAAAAGAAATATTCAGGGGGTAATGTATTTTTTGTGAATGATTGAATATTCAGCCGTCTATCTCCATCGGTTTAACCTGTATAATTTATACATGCATCCATATCCAGCTAGCCAGATTTTAAAACTGAAGAAACCTTTTAGACAGTTTTGGTTGAAAGAAATGAAAAGAAAGACAGGAGGAAGGAATAAAGAAAGAAATAAAGAAAGAGTAATCAATGATACGAACGAGTGTGATGAAGAGCGTGGGGGGGGAACAAAAGCAACAAAAAAGTCTATGTAAGGCCAGGACGGGTGATGGCTTGTCTGATCACATGACCATCACCTGATCGATAAGGTCCAGGTTGTAGAATAAAACACTGTGCATCCATTATGTCGGTACATACTATTGGGAATCTTGGAACAATACAATCGCGTGTTTGAGTTTTCAACAACATACGTTGCCAACACGCATGCAAAACACACATATGTACGCATGCAACTGTGTAGATTTTCTTATATATGCACATGCGAATACATGCATACATGTCATCTATAAATACGTTTACTTATATATATATATATATGCTAATATATACGTACATGTACATATATGTGTGTGTGTGTGTGCTCAGTATTATTTGTTGTTGGGATTCTCTAAGTATTTTATAATATATAAGAGAAAAAAAAGATATTAAACAAAGGTGCGTACATGTATTAATGTATTTAGCTGATCTTAGTTCAAAAGAGTGCTCAATGCCATTAGTAGAGCTGTAAAAATAAAATGAGTGAAGATTTTTTGAACGGCTCATTACAGATTGTATATTATTTCACTAAAAAAGATTTCCAAATTTCATCGTTCATTTGAAAATCTTCTTTGAGTGAAACAGGATGTACAATGACGTAATGAACCATTGAAAAAATCGTCACTCATATATATATATATATATGTGTGTGTGTATGTGCGTATATACATAATATTTGTATGCAAATCTGGTTGTCGTACATACGCACACACACATATACACATTCTATATATATATATATATGAAAGAGAGAGAGCAAAATAGAGAGGGGATGGTGCGTGTATGTGTGTGTGCGTGAATCCGGTTGATAAATACGTTCTTAGCCTTCAATCAGTTTTCTAGTCTAGGAAGCTACTCACGCCTATAAACATCCAACAATTGAGCTTTTCCATAATAGAATTTACTGTTGAATACTATCTCACTACAGTTCACCGAGTGTCTGTCCGTCTATAAGTAACACTATGATTCATGGACCACAGAGCATATTCTCATGAGATCTTCTAAAAGGGACCCCAGGAATGTTCTAGCAAGTTAGTTTTTTAATATTCTACAGAAAATTATGGTGTTGGGTCGACTCAGAATCATGATGCGAAAAAAAAACTATCTGCCCGGCTGAACTGATCCTAAAATGACGAATGAAAAAATGAAGTCAAGGATAATATTGATCTATAAATAGTTTTATTCTGAAGTATCCAGCCTTTTTAATATTGACAAAAATATCGTTTTAGCTCTCTTCAAAGCAGCCCCCTTTGGTACTATACGCACTTATCGCAGTCTATCTTTCATTTTTTCGAAAAATGTTGACGAAGTTCTCTTTTGGGATTACCATCAGCTGCTACATCATGTTGTCCACAATCGGGAATCCCTCACCCCTCCTTTCGATGGTGAAAAGCCTAACTCTGGATTGTAAGGCGGGGGCTGACAAACTTGGTTGATGCAATGTTTCGACCAAAGACAAACAAACAAAAACCCTGTGCGAATAATGGACAGGCTCGTTCTTTGTCAATTCAACGGTCACTCAGTGCGCCAGCTCACTAAATGGCTTCCCAATGCCGACAGAGTAAGCCTGCAAGGGAATTTTTGTTCACGTATACGCAGTAAGGTACTTTCAGAATTGTTACTAAATCACATCAAGGCCGAGTAACCGGTTCTTGAGATATTCAAATAGCTTGATACATTCTGTACAAACTACATATTTGAAAATCATACTGCATAAGATTGGTTTACTGATTTATAAGATTTAGTAAGACGCAATATATTCGAATTTGATAAAATGAAAAAAAAATCTCATCAATAGTATATCATAGTTGGATGTGATTCTTGATCATGATGGACCGAAGGGAATGAATTGTTTGCAATAAGTACAGCGCTGTTTCAGCATATACCACAAAGGTATATCCTACAAAGGATGTGGAGTTTTTACTCAAATATAGCCTTATGGACATCAAATCTGTGTTAATTACTCTATATGAAATAAGTTTACCCATGCAGTCAAAAATGATGGCTTTATTCAAATAATTCTGCAATTGTAATATACTTAAATTGTTTAGAATATCGCATCGTTTGCTTGTTTATGGCCAATCAGAAATAACCCAGGCATTTTACGCATTTTCTGAAAAAAAAAGAATGAGTCAGGGAGATCACTTTTTAATTAGTACTTGATAAAAATGTTATAAACAGAAATATCGACCACCAGGCGTATCAAATGAGAAGATGATTATATTTGCCGTTCAAGCGAGATTTCATCAGACAACACCACGAAAAAAGAAAAAAAACAGACTTTTTTTTAACAATGCTGGCTTTCATATCAATAAAATCTCACAAGTATTCTCAACTTTGGAAAAGGGTTTCTTTATCAATCAACTTTTGTTTGTTATCTATTGAAGAATATTATAAACGTCGCCCCAAACAAAACATTCACTCTCACTTTTCCCTATGAAAGAGAACGCCGGGGGGTGTCTTCAATTTTATGCCAATTCCTATCTATCCACATAAGAGCATTACAGTAAAACTCAAATCAATTTACCAAACATAAGCAAAAACTAAAACGTGCCGAGAGAGTTAAACGTCGTCGTCACTGAAAACTAAATGAAAATCGCATCGTCAAGATGCAGGGGAAGTAATTGTAAACAGATCACTCTTCTCATAGCCCCCCCACCCTACAAAATTTCAGTTGAATTCATCTTAAAATTTGGAGATATCCAGTGGACGGACGGACACACAGACAAGTGAATATAAATGCCTTTTCCAACTTTGTTGGCAGAGGTAAATTACACGAAAAAGATAAGTCGGAAATTTCAAGTCTGGCTCTTAAGAAGCTAATTGCAAAGTTTCTTCAGAATTATTCCTAATGAGTTATCCTTTGGACAGTCTGCTAAACAATTAGTCACAAGCTTGTTTTTTTTTTCTTTTTTTTACTCATTAAGCACTTTCCAGACAATTCTAGGTCAATTACGATTTTCTTTATTTTCACGTCAATAGGAGAACAATGTATATAGTACACTTAGTAGTATATTTTATCATGAACGAAGTAATATTTTTGTCGGTATCGACTGTATATTTATATAAAAAGCTCTCAAAAAAATCATTGCCTTCGCTTTAGTCTTTATATAGTGACTAGTTTAGTCTTGTCAGAAAATGATGGTATAGTTAAGTAATTTTGCAATTGCGTTGTACTTATGAAATTTCTGTTGCACAGTTTGTTTATTTCTCCAAGTATTAAATCACTCTAAAGGTCAAATTATGTAAAAATACAATCTATATTGTTCAATGTAACATCAGATTCTATTTATGAAAAGTCACATCATCAGACGCCGCTGATGATGTTAGCGTGACAGACAGGGTGGCTATCTCCAAACTTCTAAAAATAGAGGTTCCCTACCTAGAGTCTACAGACAACTGGGAGTCCTCAAAAGTTATTACGGACGGGTATTTCCAAAAGAAGAATATTGGAGAGTAAAAAGAAGGGCTTGGATGTATTGCTAATGAGTTGTAAATATATAAAAGTTTTGTATGAAATATACAAAATACATAGAAAAATTGTTGATTTGTCAAATATCATTTTGATATTCAAGTGCAATTTTAAAATAATTTTTGTAAAATTTCCCCAAAATGAGTTTTCCATGTTTTGTGGCTTCTACTTTCCATTGTCTAAATATATCTGGGGTAATTTGAATAATTTTTTTCAGTCTGACACCGAGAAGGAAAGCAAATAACATCCAGTGCGACTTCACGCCGGATAGAGTCCTTAAAAAGTAGACGTCTAGCCACCCTAGTGACAGACAACAAATGGACATTGTTAGTCATTCGAAGAGACCTCAGCATAATAATATATCAAAAATACTAAAAAGGGTTGCAAAAATAACTAGAGCAATACGGAGCCGATTTGATTTCCTTGATATAAAACATTTAAAGTACAATACACAACATACACAAAGACCCCAATTCGGATATGCAGGGCAAGCAAGCTCAATTCAACTACAAAAGGACATAAAAGAATTGGGAAATATCTAGAAAAGAGCAACAAAACTTGTTCCAGAACTAAAAAACATGTTCGATGAAAAAGACTTGAAGAATTAAAGCAAAGAACACTCAAAGCAAGGAGGATGAGAAGATACACGATACAAACATTTAAAATAATTAGAAGCATCGACAACATCCCTGGCAGAAAATTCTTCGTAATTGATTAAAAGAAAATTATATTCATTAGAACATGACAGAAAAAAAATCAAGAAAAGGATTCTCCTCAACAGTTGTCAACAATCGTAACAAGATAATCGATGAAGATCCAGGAATAACATAAGCTGAAACAGTAGACAGCTTTGAATAAAAATCAATATGACTATCATATTTCCAACAAAGAAAAAGTAAAAGTTTCTGAAAAAGATTAACAAAAATCTCGAACCGAAAACGAGATACAAGCACAAACGTGTGTACAAAAAAAAGAATTGTTTTATTGTATGTGCGGATGTATAACCGATCCACTACTTGTCTGGTCTTAAAAGGGTCAAAGTATGCAAAATGATTGATTTTGAAGAAAATGCAAAATATGACCGAAGTATCCATCAAATCTGTTTAAAATCAAAATTGCTTTATTTCAATGTCCCTCTTGACGAAAAGATGCAAAATTATATTAGTCAGTAATTTGAGTGCGTTTTCCCTTCGACTTCACCTTCGCATTCCTTTCAGCAATCGGTGAAATGTTCGAATCAACAAAGAATCGCTTCAATTACCGAGTGCTACCTTATCAGCTCTTTTTGCGATAATTAAAATCGTTAAAAATAGGTGCAGGTAGTCACTCTAGAGAAACTGTCACGTGACAAATATCTTTTCGCTGCATGGTATGTTGCAGGTGATCAATGAAAAAAGATCGGAGAACGGGGTTGATCAAATCAATTACATACTTCTCTTAACTTTTCTTGATTGTGAAAAAAAAGTTCGAATTTTCACGAAAATAGGCGTGAACGCAGTTGCACATAGAATAGACACCGATTTAGCATGATCTTACATTTCAAATTGGACCCCCACAAATAAAAACTATCCAGATTACAAAGCAATTTTTCTAGATATAATAAGGAGTAAATGTTTGAATTCGCAGCTCCCCAGCTCCATGGGTGCGGCCTGCACGCGCAGAACATACATAGCCAACAAGCTGGACCAACTTAAACTCTGAGAGAAACCTATGTTGACAATTTTGGTTTACGGTTTTATCTAAAAGTTGGTATCAACTGCGCAATACCGTAAGATACATTCTTAAGTCCAGAAGTCGAGAATAGAATCTTAAGTTTCCCCTGCGCTGGCAACGTATTCAGACCACAAGTGAAGGGTCGGAAATTTGAATATTTAACACTTACCATGTTCGAGAAAAACCAATGCATCCTCCCAATAGTCACCTATGGAGCTGAAACATGTAACCTAACCAAGAAAAATGTCTAGAAAAAAAAATTGTTTCTTTGAAGATTAAGGATTTTCAATTGAGCATGAAATCCTTCCTTTACAAATAATGGAGAAACTTTATAATCCCCACGTGTAGTTGGCCTTCGTGAAATCCAGATAATATTCCCTCTCAAGCCAAGAAAAGGAATATATTCATTGATCATCCACTTTTCACAATTTATAATTGATCACCCCAACTCTGCTTGCTGCCAAAAAGACCGTTTCTATTGAGTGCCTGTTCTTATTCTCTTAGTCCTCCCGTGTGTATTTTGGAGACGAATCGAGTTGGACTGGATTTTGAGATCTTGATGGTGATGTATACGTCAACAAAAAGGGATGTATGTCTCAACTAATCTTAATCGTCAATATTAGTATTTTAATTTAACATCTCCGCTTATGATAATTGCAATACACAGATGTCTTCTGTCACGTTACGTTGAACTTGATTAATTGTATCTTTTACTCAATTTCAATTTTATGTTAGTTTAATATTGATATTTCCTAAGCACAATGCAACTTCAGAATTATTCAATTATTACCATCATATTATGACGTGAATTAGTTTTTATGATAAGCCTTATTAACTACAATATGATCCTTTGAGCGGTCACCAAGCCAGCTGACAAGTCTCCCATTCCTAACTGTGCAGTCAATCTATCCGATATTCACTCATATAAATACCAGCTTCCACAAACGTTTCAGTCAGTGTGCATGCTTGCTCTAAGAACAAGAAAACAAATACTTCATGCAGACATTTTGCTAGAGAAAATCGACTTTATGAATAGCCAGATTGTAAGATTACACATGAAGCGACGATCTTTACCCTTTGAAGACCGGAAATCAAATGACTAAACTAGTTTCCACCAACAGATAGCTACTGGAACCTGCTGTTGAGGGTCTAATAGAAATTGATAGCAAAAACATTATAAATATTTTCTGTCTAATCTAAATGGCTGCTGAGGGTCATTTCTGAACCCCTGTCTAAAAATATGCGTATGTCTGCAAGGTTATGCATGCATGTGTATTTCTCATATGCATTCGTTAAAAGGCAAAAACCGACTAAAATGGCTTTTCTTATGAATACAAATTATCCCATTGGATGGAAATATACTCAACGTTACAATATCGATGCAATGCTTTATGGATGGTATCTTTTAAACGATATGAAAAATATTCAAGTCAGGCGACACTTCCGTACAAAAACTTTCTGTGATTTGTAGACGGTATAATACGTACTACAATCTCCAGAAAAGGGAGAAAACCTTCTTGTATTCTATGAATACGGTACACTACGAACCTCAACTTCCAGTAAAAAGTATAAGACTGTACTACATTTTGCAGACATAGTACGGAATGTAACTCAATCTCCAGTAAAAAAAAAAGGGGGAGGGGTACTTATGACCATTGTGTTTTCTTTTTTAAAACTCAAGAAGTGTATAAGAACTATTTTTTAGTGCGAGAAAGGATGATAGAATCTTTCTTGACCAATATTTTTTGTGGTTACTTTTGAAATGATATCCTCCGATGTGACGATTGTTTGGCTGAGTTCGCATAACTATAAATAGCTGAGTAATTGATGATTCAACATTGTTATGGTTTGCTCAAAGAGGAAGTAGCCATTACAAGTTGTGATCGCTGATACGTTAGCCCCAACGGAAAAATGTTACCACCAGTTGCAAGTATGCAAACAGATGTCTAGGTGGGAGATCACTGGTTTCTTGCCGGACCAACTCCGGACACCAAACGTTCGGGGGCGTTTGTGATGCGTCTGAGTCATAGAACCTCCCAAATACTAAAGGTAAAATGAGAAAGTTAATAAAATAAACGGATTGTACAAAATCTTTTAATTCTGAATATTCATTTTTTCATTTTAGAATATGAAAGAGGTAATACTATACTTTGAAAGGCGTCGAAGTCCAGATACTCCGAGGTAGCAGAAACTTAAGAGCTACACCTGATAACGCTTGCTTTATTGCAGTTAAACTTTCCCGGAAACAATTGCACTTCATTTCAAATCATTTATATACGATCAGGTCTTTTTGAATCGATATATCATTGAATGGAAATGCTCGAGAAACTTTATGAACTGCAATTAGTTAGTTTTAACGAATTCCTAAATATTCACGCATGTATGCGTATAAACTCAAGCAGGCTCGATCAGCCAATCCCAATGGAGAAAAATGATTAGTTTGCGTCACATGTGACTGACTTGTGTTTTGTTTGTTACGTGCAGTAATTCCATTTTTTTCTTTCGTTGACAATCGATCTAAATCTCCACACCTAATGGAATCGCAGTTCTTCATCTGAGATTAACAAAAACCGACTGTTAAAAATCGCAACTTAGTTTATAAAGAAAAAAGTGAACAGAATGAGTTCGCTTATGACCTAATAACGTTTAACAACGTGATCAAAAATTGGTCAGAAATATAGACATCGCGAATATCTGATTTTAATCTTTTCAATTTCGGTCTGAAAGAAAATGAATTTGTTCCTTATAGACCTTGTAGTATTCGTCACAGTCAACAACAATGTTTCATTTGTTTAGCATAGATCACTAGAAATGGATGTATAATACGTGTGGATTCTATTCGCTACCGTCATTTATATCGGTGCTTTGTTATATAATCTCAGTTGCTAATATCAATAGATTCATTCAAGGAGAACACATCTTGCCAATGTGCTTGAGGTGTAAAATCTATAATGAATGCATAACATCGACTGTGACTTACGAGTCGGGAGCATTGAAATCAACAAAGTGATCTTAGAACCATCTTAGAATCCCACGGAGATCCATCGGAAGAGCAATGCCAGGAATAACGAAGAGAAAAAAGATCAACATGAATCAAATGGAGGACTTGAGTGAGAGGTATACGGCTAATCAAGAAACAAATATGGAGTGGGCCGGACACTTAGCGACAAGAGATGGCAACAGATGGAACGAAAGACTAACTAAGATTGGTGTCTGAGTGACAGTAAAGGCACAGGCAAAAAACCAGACATAAAATGGAGGGATTTGTCAGAGAGGTTTGTTGGTAAGACATAGCAAAAATTTAGCGTGGTAATAGTCGTCATGGACGGAAATTGGAAATGCATTTGTCAAGGAGTGGACTTGAAATGGCTTGCTGTTAATAACAGAATCGATAATAAATTTAATTCTTTACGTTTTACAATTTCGAACCATTGATGAATTTTCCTACGGAAAGTCATACGCGAATTCGTTTTTGTTTTTAGTTTTTTCTGTATCCTTTCTATTACTGACTAACTCCATGACTAGAAATACCAAACAACCTTCAGAAATTCGCCACCATTGTCTGTCCTCATTGCTAATATTTTCCTATGTTTTCCATTGATTGAATTTTGGCTGAGGGGTGGATTTTATTACGTTTGATCTTTGAAAAATAAATTCAACCTTTTCCCTACATTTAAATTAAGTAAGATTTTCTTTTATCTTGAAGAAAAAGGGAGGAAAAGGCTAAGATAAACATTCTAATTTTTTCAAACTGTGGAAAAACATCTCTTCTTAAAGGAAAGAATATTTCATTTACTCTCTTTGTTTTATTAATATAGTTCCATTCTATCGACTGTCCCTGTTTGCTGTATATTTCATTATAAATACCTTTTTTTCTTTTCAAAAAAAGCATTAACCACGTTTACTTGTTATTCAGCAAATAAAAATTAGGAGAATTATCAAATTAATAGCTATGCCGAAAGTACACCTACAAAACTATATGTTTTTTTTTTTTTTTCTGGAAAGGAGAAATTTACGCGTATGACCTTCCGTATCGAAATTCGATAATAATTTCAAATTAAAAAATGGATGTATGTCCAGTTTGGAAGTCACCACAATTCTTGTCAGCAAAGCCACTCAAAGATTCACAAGATTCTGAAGCGTCAATCCGGATGACGACAATTCGAAATATTCAAAACAGAAGCCATGAAACATTGAATAAAAATTAATAGGTTTTCTTTTTGAACAACATTCGTTGTCAGTGTTCTTTTGAAAATCGTCAGACATCTCTAAAGGCTAGTGTAAAAGGTTGGAATTGACTGAAACCTCTACATCTTGAGAGGCCTAAATTAATAAGGATTAAATGAAATGTTAGAGCCGAGATCACACCATTTGTTATATTTGTTAATGTATATTTGCAAAAATATTGAAATACTGAATTAAATTAAGGACAGTATTGAATCATTCTTTTGTGATATATATACATATATATATATATGAAATTAATAAGTGTTGAAATTGCATATCTGATATCACATCCAATCCTTTTAAAAAATGAGGCGTATAAAGGAGTAGACGTTTAAGTCAAGTCCAGCCTTCCATACCTGTTTTTTAAGATGGCTGACAAAGTCAGCGATAATTTCTGGAAGATTATCAACTTTTCTGAAAGAAACTGAACAAAGTGTTTTTGGATAGCAACAGTAGTATTGATTCAACCAACCACTTCTCCATCGCTACAACCGTTTCACGTGCACGTAATATTTCACATGCTAGAGTCCGCAGTGGCCAGTGTTTTGCTCATTAAATCCTCGGTACCTATTGCATTAGAATCAGCCTGGGGGACTGTACTGGGAGCTACTTTGTCGAAATTAAACGTTTTCATTCAATTGGGAATTCTGGCTCAACAGAATATCTTGAAAAAAAAAACGATTAAAAAAAAGATAAGATTTCTACGCATGCGCAACATTATAATTGCAGATGTGCTAAATGACATATCAAAGAGAAAATATGAAAAAACTAAAATGGAGATCAGAAAGGCAGACAGAATTACGTGACCAATGAATGAGCTGATCCTTTATGCAAATACTTTGAAAATTGAAAAGCGATCAATGATGAGTGTTCTTGTTTAAATTCAGCTTTACTATGATTAGCAATTATTTTTGATTTATTACAGATTTTTTTTCTCTCTGTTAATCATCTTGAACTTGATTCAAGTGAAATCAAACGAATATGGCCTGACCGTTCTGACACGCTTTAACGAAGTTATTAAAATCACAAAATTGCAAATAATTATGAACTGTTGTCCTCATCTTGGTTTGTCTTTCGACTGCAACTTGTCAGTCGTTGTACGCAACAGCATCCTTAACGTGGGTATTGTAAATGAGGAAGGTTCGGAATGAAGCGTAGGATATATTGTCCTTGATCTACAGTCTATTTTCGGTGGTTGGGGTGTCCTTAGGTCGTTATTATGTAGATGTCTAGCGTTATAAGAGCATTCTTTTTTAAGATTATTCGGACCCCTAAGAGCCTCAAAGAAATTGCTGACCCCACGTGCCGCCATCTTGAAATCATGAGGGACATATCTATATTGATAATCCCTCATTTCAAGAATGCAAACGATGTGTTTGATGGTTGAAAATAGGGCTAGTTGAAGCGATATAATTAACACATGAATATGACACTCGAATTCGATATTGAAGTTGAAAATAGGGCCACAAATAGAAAGAACTAATTAACAAATAAATAAATAACTCACGTTGATCTTTGGCAGCCTTAGTCATCGCCATTTTCGTAGATATCACCATGCAAATCTAAAAAACACATTTTACTTCTTGGTTTCGAAAATATTTTCCCATTCATAATTAGGTACAAAGTCTAGCACTGGCAGAATTTAATATGATTCGTTTCCTAAAACTAGGTTCTAATCATTATTAACAATGACAGCTGAAAACCCTCCCTACCTGATCTGAAGGGGAAATTTCAAAACCTTATTAGCTATAATCCTACCCTGCGTTCCCGTTAATAAGCGCAGAAAATTGTGGTGAAAGCTGTTCGTTCCTAGATTTTGTGATAAGAACTGACAGATATTTGTTGAATCATAGTATGATTACAAATAGTTTTGGTTGGCCCGACAAAGAATAATGGGCCAGTTTAGCACAAACGAACAAGAATAGGGCTTTCAACAAACACGCTTTACATATACAACATTAGGGATAAAAGATATAGAATGGGTAATCTATGCCTCGTTCCAATTTTAGTATGAATTCAGCAAAGAAGTTTCTATTTACTTGTACCCCCAGGTGAGCAGGATATATACAAGGTCAGATTAATGTTAGGATATCATACACGCGAATGTGTGGGTAGAAACTTCACAAAGATATTCTTTATTCCTTGCTACTCTCGTCACCAGGACATTGAGGCTGGTCTTCATGACCCAGGACAATTCCTGAGCCCTTTGGAGTTGATTTCACAGGCCAGTACCACGCCTCATGGGGTAAAAGCCCATTGGATATGGCATCACATCTGTGTTTGTCTGATCTTCAATGGTCTGAACTCAGGGCCGGGAACTGAAGTCCTACACAGGGAAGAAGTTTGACACAAGAAATACCAGACACGCAATATGCGGATATGAATTTACCCGCGAATTTTTAATCCTAGCATTTATTGTCGCAAACTACCGAGGGTCTGGTACTGGATGGCCAAAACTCTGGTCTAGAAATAGAGTTCTCCCAGCTTTTTTTGTGGAGAAATGCTGTATGAAATATATTCCTACATACATCTTATCGACACCTTTCTGAGTTTAGTTCATTTGCAAACGTTTTATATTAAATCCAGAATAATTAAACACAGGACTCAAAAATACTAAGATTGAACTTGATTTCTCATAAAGCCGACAATTATGAAATGTTTATTAGCCAAAATCAGTGGGTTTTTTTTCCTCTTAAGTACGTAGATAAAGATAAAACTTGCCATTTTGGGGCCTCTACAACTAAACCCCCAAGTCGGATGTGGATCAGTCAAGACAGCGAACCGTGGAAATAGTTGCAAAAATAAGATGAAGAACTAAATAAATGATTAAGGAAGAAAAACTCAAACCAAAATGTTTCCTACACGTTTTTACTCGGATGTGTAATTGATGGCGGAACAAAACTTTTTAAAATTGAGTGACAAAAGAAAAACTCAAGCGGATTTTCCACGGGAATTCTCAGTATGCAATGATTGTTTCCAGCTTAGTAGAAAGAGAAAAGATAGGGTAGACCGACAAAGTTAGACGGACAAGAAACCATCAAATATGCATTTTGTGTTTCAAATTCGACAGGTTAATAACGCGCAAGTCCCGTGGTGCTTCAGCTAAAGAGACGATGGAAGGGATAAGGAAATGAAACAGTGAAGAATATAAAATAAGGGAGAGAGAGATAGGAGAAAGGAAGAATGACAGGGCTGGTTAGTCACCCGATAGACACCATCATGTAACCAAAGTCTTTATTCAGTTCGAGAGTGATCAATTAAAAAAATTGGAAAAAAAGTTAATAGATGTTACTTCTACTAGAACATGCTAATTCAAAGAAAAAAATTACTAAAAACAAGTGTGATTGCTGACAGACACAATCTAATGGATTAATTTAGCAAGAACTTACATTGCAAATTGAACCCCCACTACAAATCTATTGGTGGGGGGGGGTAAAATTTCCTAGACATGATACGGAGCAAATAATTTAACTCTCATTCCTGTAGTGCCATCGGTGCAGCCTGCACGAGCAACACATATGTACGTAGATGGACAGACCAACTTAAAAACAGACGAAACCTATGTTGATGATGACAGATTTTGTTGACGGTTCTTGAAAGAGCTAATAACAGAGAGTTGAGATAAATGAAAAAGACAAAATGGGAGAGAGAGAAGGAAAAGAAAGAGAATTGGAAATAAAAGAAAAATCGTTCAAAAGTAATCATTGGCCTAACCAAGCACAAAGGAACAAAGAGGTAGTCGCTGCCGTTATGACGACCAGCTGCAACCAATCGATCTACGATAACCAGTTGGGAACAATGGCATCTATTTCCGGCGTCCATCTATTCTTGAATGGATGATTCAGGGATCGCACTTCTTTACGCACGCCAGCATGCCATTAACCCAGTTGTGAGCAACTAAAAATTGATCTATGATGTTCAGATAGTGTAATAGTTAGCTTGTCTGCCTCATACGCAGAAGGTTCCCGGTTCGATTCCCGGAATGAGTGAGCGAATGTCGAAAATTCCTCATTAGGACAAATTTCCCTTTGCACTCAGCAGCTAAATTAGTACTCCCAAAGGTGTATGATTAGGGTGGTAGTATAACTTCGGTAGACTTGCAATTATGCTTTTATTAAAAACTGTCAACCAAAAACGCCATAATATTTTTCCTTTCTTCTGTTTTAAGCTTGTCTGCCTGTGTATGTATCACGCATGTAGGTAGGTAGCACCAATGAGACTACAGGGCAGTAAAATTTAAACATTTACTCCTTATTGAGTCAAGATAAACTTTTTTGTTCTTAGATGTTCAATTCACAATGTAAGTGTATGCTAAATCAGTCAGCATTTTGTGACTGCTTGTTTTTTTTTTATTTGTTGTTTCCTTTATTTATTGTTTTGTTTTTTTTTTCAAAATTCGAACATTTCAATGATCTCAAAAAGGCAAGATAAATAACTTGTTAACTGATCACCCCTCATTCCAACATTTTAATTGCTCCTCCCAACGGTGCATGATGTCAAAAGGCGTTTGTCACGTGATGGTTTCTACTGGGTGACTTACCGTATCTGTTTGAAATATCGATTAAATGTTTGGTTTCCCGAAAACTGGTTCACTGGTATGCGGGCGTACATAAAAAAATTTTAAAAAAAGAATTACCAATGATTTAGTATTGTCGGTCGCGGCGATCCTAATACACAAAAAAAAAACATTAGAAGTTTTTACAAGGAAATGTATATTGAAAGAGTGATCGCCAAACAAAACGTTTCTCTGAAGCGTGTGGGGTGGGGGAATAACGGTAAGAAGAGTGGAATAGGTTGGTTGCTCAACTGACAGACAGATTGGTGCGCGCCAGTCGACCAGACACTTGCCGGTCAGATAGATCTCCGGCTGTTCTCAGCTAAAAATATTGCACTGGCTAGTCGGGGCTGTCTTGGGTTAAAAGAGCAGACATTGTTCTAGAAAAAAAAAAAAAAGGAAAAAAAAGGAGATGAGAAACGGTGGGGGTGGAGATGAAAAACGGGGGAGAGAGAAGAGAATATCGGCGGTTCTAAAATATTGACGCCTAGCAACTAACCTTGCGTCCCATTCGGTCTCACAGCAAAAAGATTTCGCATAAACTCGTCGATTTCCTCAATGAAAAATGGTTTCACATTGAAAAATAATGACTTTGCATGAATAAAACAGCGTCACCGATAAACAGAAATCTCATCTCGAATGATAGCCGAATAGTTTGAATAATGCACAGGAGACAACAAGGGGTGAAGTTCAAAGGTCGATATTGGTTGGCAGCCATCCCTTATTAAAATACACTGTATCAGGACATCTGCCTTCGAAACAATTGCTCCCAAAGGACAACTGCTCATTGGATAAGTTCCCCCCATGGGACAACTGCTCACAAGATAACAGCCCCAGATAAATGATTCTTGAATGACACTTGGGCAAATTTCCCCATGGTTGTGAACATTTACGTGACCAATCACTTCATTTCCACAAATATTGACTTTGGCTTTACAAATGCTATGCTATTATTATTAGGGGGTAATTATCAAGGGACATTTACTCAAGAACCAAAATAATCTTAGATAAGGAAGTTAAAAGCGTTCCAGTTGTAGCTAAAGTCTTGTCTCAGATAACCCATCAGTGACGCTCTTTACCACACACTTAGTAAAGAAAAAATAATTCCAATGTAGATACATCGGTAGAACTTACGATTACCAAATGGATCAAATATGAACCTTTATCTACTTTATCAGAAACTAACAGATTTAACGCTCAAATCTATATGCTTAAAACCCATGCAAATGCAGTTGTCAGTTAATCAATCATTATTTACAGAAATGTTATATAAAAGTCAAAACACTCCGACATTGTGAACTGAGGCCTATATAAATCACTTCCAGGCTGATTAGAAGAATTTATGGTCCAATATAGCTTTTGAAAATATCAAACAGAACCACATTTTATCAGGAAATTTATAAGTTCTTGTGGATTGATATCATCTAGCCTAAGGAGAAGAACTGTATTCGAAAAACTAGGTACTTATTCATGGGGGGCATTAACAAAAACTTGTTTTTCTAAATATAATAAAGAATAAATATTGAAAAATTCAACCTTCTAGCGCCATTGGTGCAACCTCTACGTGTGAAGCATACATACCTCGATACATAGTAAACCAGCCAGCCGGACTAATTTCAAAACAGGAACTTATTTCGACAATATAGGCGACAGTTTTGGTTGACGGGTTATAATTACAATCTGGTTCGTTGACCATAAGAAAATAAGATGGACGAATTGAAAAGTAACGTCGACCAATGAATGGCCATTTCTCAAGTAAATTGATTTACGAACGTTCGATTACTTTCTGCATGACGATAATATATAAATTATTGGTCAAAAACAGAATGTTACGCGTGAAAATTGAATGGTTATGCGTAATTTTAACAAGTCTGAAGGCCAGACGATGAATATTCTACTTCTTTTCCTGTGAGAAAATTTTTAAAGGGGAGTGATGTAAATTTGATTTCAGTTTTATATCAGAAATTCAAACAAGAAAAATCTTGAAGCATCTAAATTCCTGAGATATACATGCCAAATCAAGGATATGCATAACATCATCAAAGTAAACCTTCAACCTTTATTTTATTGAAATATTACTTTTAAAAGTAAAAATCATCTAAATAGCCAAGTCCAAAATCTGGATGCCACCAAAAACATCTAGATTTAGAAATAAAAAACGTGTAAATTTGCAACACAGGCCACGATGAGTAACACTGATTTCAATATGTCAGTGAGTGACAAGAGATGCTAGAGACGCTAGCAAATGTAGAAGAAAATAGTTGCATGAAGTTAGACATATTTTTTCGCTAATTAATGTTATTATTCATTGTTGTAGGAAACAAAAGTTTCAATGTCGATAGTTTTGAGTTCACGTTTGATGACAAATATATCGTCTCTCCTTTCATTTAATTGCATATTTCTCTGTACCTGTAAAACGCACCGAGAAATTAATGAGTTGAGAAGAACAGACAACTAATGTATTTTACGAAACGGGTTCTCGAATATCTCGCATCGTTTATTACTTTTTAAACAAATAAAATGAGATTCTTTAACGTTTAGTTGCGTTATGATGAACATTTTCGGTTGGATACTAATTTTTGTTCTGTATCATGAGGGAAATAAAAAATCAATTTGAACTCAGAGCGGTACCGCAGGAGGTAATCATTTTATCTCTAAATATTTAGGGATATCTCACTTCAATTGATCACTTCTCTGCCTACCTCAGTGCATGTGTGTGCACCACGATAACTCGACAACTTACCATTGAAAACAATTGACAATCGCAAGATGCATTCATCATATGAAGCAGCGAGGTATCAAGTTTGAAGTTGTTTGGGTCAGCGGTTCTTGAGAAAAAAAATTCCAAATGCAGAATTCTTTTATTTCTCTTGACTTCCACAGTTTAGAATTATCTAAATTTCAATATAAAACATCTGAATCGGAAACACTTCGAAGCCGTAGTTTCGTAAGATGCACGGTTAAATTATTTTACAAGACCATTATGACAAGCTGCTCCCCCACACCATAAATCCGGCTCTTTCCAAACATGCACCTTTGGAACGGTCATCGTCCAAGTGATTTGTAAATGCAAACACTCGGCAAGACTGTATGTTCAAAGATTTGATTGCTTTAATGATTATCCCTACCAACTACCTCACCTTCTTTGAAATTATAGTCGGTGACCACGAGTACAATAGAAAGTCTTTTTTCGAATTTATTTCAATTTAGCCATCAAAGATTTATTTTAGATATGAAGCAAAATCGTGGTTGTATATTGACATGAAACAATATTCCTTTGTTGGGTGGACCTATTTTTCTGTCTTGTAAAATCAGCATTCAAATACCTCATTACCTTACCATTAGGTCTTTTTTGATGGCTGGGTTAAACTAGTATAAACATATTCAATGAATTTTGCACCCTGAAAAAGATATGTTAATATCTTTTTTAAGGTGCAAAATTCATCGAATATCTTTATACTAGTTTACACCAGTCATCAAAAAAAGACTGCGGTTCATAAATATTTTTGCAGTAGCATTGTTTTTGAAAATTTATTTCTGACAGACTAATTGAGAATGTATTTTTTTGGTTTTTTTTTTTTAATAAAATTATGGCATCTTGACCTTTTTACTGGCCAAATAACTTTTCTATCACCAAAAGCTTACTGGTTGAACGACGTTGTTGTCGTTTCTGGTCATTGTCATTTAGATGGAATCTGGAAGTAAATTCCGGCTAAAACCGAATGTTCACTCGGCACAACATCGTGTCTGGATACACTGCCATCCTGATGCAAGGTCTATAGAGTCAAAATGGGACCAAAATGTCCGATATTAGAAAAAACGAGCAGTAGAAGGGTCAAGGATACTGACTATGTTATATAAGGATATTTTTCACGTTTAAACCAACACTACTAAATTCAACACGTGGTCATGAGTCTAAACTGTTACATAAGCCTAAAACTTCAAGTTTTCAAAAAGGAAAACAGAGTGCAGGCATATATTTTTATTCGGTAGAGTTCCGAGTGGCATCTGGAGAACAGATGGAGAGAGCAGTGTTCTGGATGATAGATGGGTACACAGGAGCCGTCTTGGTGTCTTGTGGTCTGCCAAAGGCGCCAATTATCACGATCTAGTAGAGGATCCATGCCCACACTTTCGGCAGATCCACCAACGCTTCTGGTTGTCTCTACCCACATCCACTTCCGCTTTTTGATCTATCCATCAACCCGGATGTGGCTTCTGCCGGTAAAAACACCTGTTATTTTCCTGGCTTTCCATCCAGGTAAGCGGAATTGGTTTGTCCTTTTGTCAACACACTCGTCAAGATGTTTTTCGTCAACACCCGTCATCGAGGTGTCCCAAGGATACTTCTCTACATTTGAACATCATGTTTATCGGTATTATTGGGCACCGGATATGGGATCGATCCCTTGAATTTTGCTTCCGCTATTCAACAAAACAAATACATTCTGAAAGTGGTATTTACAAACATTTCTCCCCAGCTACGGTTCACGAAAATATGGAACCGTCTGAAAGATTCAACATCGTGTTTAGGTACACTGCCTGTCTGATGCAATACTTGTAAAGTATTGAGTGAAACAGTAAGGATGGGCAAGAGGTTCTATTCTGATCTAAGCATTTAAAACTCATTTTATTCTGAACCCTAAATATACAAATAGGACCGTCAGCATAGGTTTCTCCAGGTTTTTAAAGTTGATCTGGCTGATGGGTTGGTTATGTATGTGTCACCCGTACAGGTTGCACCAATCAAGTTAGAGGATTGAAAATTAAAACGTTTACTCCTTATTACGGTCTAGAAAAAAAAAGTTCGTTCTTCGGGAATCAACCATCGTAAGATAGGTTTTTTGTGGGGTTTTCAATTCATAAGATACGCTTACATTAGATTGTACCTTATTTTATGTCCAGTAGAACTCACACTTGTTTTTTTATTTTTTAAATTCGGTCATTTATAGAGATCACACCGGAAAAAAAGGCAAGGGAAGTAACTTCATTTATTGACTGCCCTTTTCCCAATTTGTGAATTTATCACCCCCATGAAGGCATAATGCCAGAAGACATTCGTTACGTGACGTTTTCTATTAGGCGACTAACCAGGCCTATTTCTTTTAGATTCAAACAATAGAATGATGAATCGGTTATGTAATGTACGATAGTGCAACATTAGACTAACTGGTCGACAATCTTGACATTGCATTTTTATCGAAAGATCTGCGAATAATGGAATATTTGTGCTCTATCGTCTCTTGATATGACTCAAATAGTTATGAATACCATTGTTAACATCAACATAGGTTTCTTCACTTTTCAAATAGGTCTTGCTGACTCGCTTTGTAAGTATCAATGTAACGCAGGTACAAGCCGCAGAGATGGTGGTAGAGGGCTGAAAATTTGAACATGTCTTCCTTATTATGTCTAGAGAAAGATGTTTTTCTCCTCTACAGAGGTTTTAAGAGGGAGATTCAATATAAGTTCAATGTAAGTCTCTGCTAAATTGGTCAATTTCAAGCGTATTTTTTGGAGATTTAGGGATCACTGCCTTACTAAAAGATGGGTGAAGGAACCTATCATTAATTACTACTTTTTCCATTTTTTTAACTGATACCCCAACACTATACACTATCAAGAAACCTTGGTCACATAATTTCTATTGAGTGACTAACCAGATCTGTTTTTGGCTATTTTTACAAGATTTTGTTGCTCTACATTCCTTTCTATTTGATGTTTTATATTCAGACTATAACATGAGCATTTTTCCGGGCAAAAAATTCGAACATTCACTACATTGTTTTTTTTAATTCATCAAAATGTTTTTGGTACTCAATTTACAAAGTAATTTTATGCTGAATTCGTCTCAGCTGACTGTGTTTGTACTTGTTCCGTTTTTTTCTGATCGAGATGTATGATTTTTTCCTTGATCACCCCAACACAGCACACTGCCTAGAGGCCCTGGTCAATTGACAGTTTCTATCAGACCTTTGTAAGTTATATTGACTTCTTTTTCAAACTTCTGAAGAGCTTACTAAATAAACAAGAGCTGCTTTCACACGAGATCGTTCAAAATCAGTCTCACCTTCGAACTAAATCATCGATCAACGATTCCCTTCTCTAACATTTATGATTGCCAAAAATCACACTCTCCAGATCGACTCCATTTATGTCGCGGTCTTCGTAGGGAATTTAAAATCTTATCTATGAAAAAGCATCTTTAACCACTAAAGGTCGAGAGAAAACAATTGTATTATTATTATCACACCGGGACATATGTTGTCTCTCACGGGAAAAGTTGCGTTTATCTACAAGGGAAAATCTTTAATAGGTGTCGATGAAAAGAAGGTGCTGAATACATTAACTAGTTTACCCCGAAAAAGAATTTATGGTTATATTGGAATTTCTATGAGATGATTCTCTTAGAAAAATAAAATACGGAACTTGTTACAGTGGAAGAGTTCACTTTTTTTTAATAGGGGGAGATATTTTTTTTATCAGCGTTGTCATCATCGAGTGGAATAGTCATTATTACGGACAGAGAAAGAGAAAAATCACACTGTTCATTATAGGAGTAGATACACAAGCCTGTTTGCTGGAAAACACTGTCAGCTTGGTTAGAGACATAACAAGGTTAAAAATATCTTGAATGATGCAGACGACTATTTCAACTCCTCTATCTTAACAGGGGTCATAGGGGATGGTGCTATTCTCTCTTCCCAACCATTATTATTTTGATTACATCTATCATGGATCAATTAGTCTTGGTTGGCTAAGAAAGATAGGTCCGTTAATTTCATTGGATGGTTGTGTTTTGCTAGTATGATAGAGATCGAAAACCCAAAAATTCAAGGCATCTCGAACCTTGAGTGTGTGTGTGTTTAGAAAGCTCTACAGTTTTAAACACAAAACATTTTTTTTTAACTTTCAAAAGATTTCCTGCATCACTTCAGTCACCTGATTCCAAATATCTGTCAATGAAATATACGTGATTTTCCTCAGTGTTGTTTCCCCTAAGCTTTTCTAATTATGGTACAATGCAGAAGTTAACTCTTATTGGGATCATCAGTTGTTTACCGCGAAACTGTTTCGGTGATTTTGAAAAAACCTATCAACATGGCACCCCAGCAGTGTTGATCGGACACCACTTTCTGTTATTATATAGTTTATTCCGTACATGCAGTTTATCATTTTATATAAGCTTTTACGTGAATCGTATAGAGATAGATATATAAAGTATGTGGAATAAATAGAGACTAACTTGAATGCAATTTGCCGAAAAGCTTAATAAGTAGATCATACAATAGATAATGCCAACAATGACATACTGATGTGAAACTGGGAGCTTGTGTAAGTACTCGAAAACGAACTCAGAACCGCATGAAGGGCAAAGGAAAGAGCAATGGCAGGAATAAATCCTAGCGATAGAAAAAGACACGGCTGACGACCAGGATGAAGCATATCGTAATTTATTAATCAAGCAACAAAAATGGAAGTGTGAAAGGGCAGCTAACAAGAATGAAACCAAGAAAGCAAGCATCAAAAGGCTGGTCGATTTGTGCCCGTGGGACAATAAACGCAGTAGGAAAAGACAAGACATAAAATGGAGCAAGGAGATAGAAAATCCATCGGTATGACATGACAAATGTTACTTATATATATATATATATATATATATATATATATATATATATATATATATGAGTAAACTATAGAGAGCGAGACAGACTCGGAAGTAGAGTGTATGGAAGTTAGGTTTATTTATCTGTAAATATTTTACCTGATGATTTCATTGCAAAATTAACGAATACGCAGAAAAAGTACCTATTTCACTAATTCTAAATGCGTGAAAGAAATAGTAAACTGTGTCAATGTCGGGGCGTTTTTCAAAAGTATTGAACAATATTCATCTCTCTCCACATTTTTGATCCTTCATTTGCACTTCTCAGATCAAATGAGTCGATAATTTCCCGATCAAAAAATCGAATGGTTTCCCTTGAATATACGATGCAATTTTCGGTCAAAATTTCGACAAAGATTTTGAAATCCAAGTTGAATCAGCAACTACGTAGGACAGGCAGCTATCAATATATTTAGGTGCATCGTTGTATCAGCGTCAAAATCATTAGCACCAACCTTTTGGATACAGAGCTTCCCCAAGATTTGTTGAACCTCACGATCATGGGCGTCGAAGTGCAAATATCTCCTGAACTTGTTTAAACTTTTTTGCTTACCACAATTTCGCGTATGGTCTCGTGATATCCAGGTGTTGCCAATAAAGTTTCCTAATTTTTTTAATGATATCTCTGACCCCTGTATAAAATATGCACCTTTAATTTCTGGATGCTGCAGAAAACTCTCAGACTAGAAAATGCCGATGGCTAGAAAAATCATGCAGATCAAAGATTCGAAGTCAAAAATACTTGAACCCGCTGATTGGGTTTAGTACTGTTATAAATCCAATGAATCAGGACGAGTTGACACCTAAGTGTTTGTATAAATAATCATTAAAACACACAACGATCGAAATATCAACAATGCATACGGTCGCTAGAAAGAACACGCCATAAATGTCGATTGTAAGGCCAAATAACAATGAGATTCAAATATATCCACAACGGGTCTACTTAGTCACCCAATAGAAATCGTCAAGTCACAAACGTCTTTTGTCGACATGCTGTGTTGAGGGTGTTTATTTAAAAAGGTGCTGCTTGTATGCACAAAAGATAGAGAGCCAACCAGATTGATCTAAAAACTGAGGAGATCTAGGTTGACAGTTTTAGTTTGACGATTTCTAATACGTCCAGAACAACAGAGAACACTATTCCGGATGTACTAATATATCGAACTATTGTATTTCTCATAATCCGTAATTTTCTATGAGTGAGTTTCTTATATATTCTAAGAAAGAACAAATGCTTATTTTGGGTTTTGAATTTATAAAATTATGCATTCAATACATTCCAAAAGTTTGTTGTTCTAATCAATCAAATACACAGAACGTCATGAAATATTTGGTAACCAAGAATGTTTTTGATGCATTAGGGTATACTTGATATCAGTATGATGTAATAAAAATTCCAATCTTATTTCATAAGAATCAATGCTATATTTGGTCTTCCGCTGTTGGAACAACTTCTCCTGTCTCAATAGACAACGAAACGACACTGAAGACACCTCTCCAGGGTCCATGTCTAGATTACGCGTGAGGAGATTCGTGGATGCCAAGTCGACAGGACCCCCCACCTCTCGTCCACACTGGCGTAGTCTACAGGAAAGCAAAGCACAATATGTTTGGCATAAGCTTGGTTGCAAGAACTGCCAGGAAGGCGTCAAAGTTGACACCCATCCACCTTAGGAGGGCTCAATTCTCTTGTTTGGAATTGGAGTTGTCCATCTCCTAGACTGGTTGCCTTCCCAAGGCTAAAGGGTCCAATCTACATTATTGCAAAATTTACCATACTGAAAAAAAATCACTATGAAACTCAATTGGCAATGGGCTGGTCATGTTGCAAGAATATCAGATAACCACAGTACACCACAGCTCACACCCTGGATTCTCAGAATCTTAGACGAAACTGTGGACGGCAAAATTAAGATGGCATGACGAAGTACACAAATTCAGAAAATACTGGCCCTGCAATGTTCACGATCGAAAGGAATGGCGAATCTTTGGGAAGATCCATTTCGAAAGAGGGGCACTAAAAGGGTGATGATGATGATAATAGAGGTGAACAAGTTTGGTCGGATTTGAACTGTTCACCGATTGTTCTGGTTGTTAGCCGTTATGCCACTCACACTTTGAAGTACTGCTATAAATGGATTATGATTGACCCTCTGCCATTAACAGAGCTAATCGTCCTTTGAGTGTGTGAACCTATCATTCAAATGTTCACAAACATAGCATGAATAAACGTAGCAATTTGTTCTCACGAAAGTAGTGATCACCATTTGGCAAAATAAATCAAAACAGTGGAGTGAATTGAATTAACGTGGACTAACTGGTCTTCTTCAACTACTATCAACCCATTGATAGTTCTATGTCTGATTCCACGCAAAAAATGCTATGCTCCATTAGCTATACCAACAGAGTTTGAGGCTAATGGCTCATACCCCATAACCAGTGCTGTCATTCAATTTGTATCTCTCTAACGTTCTGTCATTTCTTGCAGTGGTTTATGAGCGATCGGGAAATACACCTTCTGGTTTGGTTCAGTGGACATTAGGTAGGAGATTCAGTCCAATTCAATTGGCCGCCAGTGTTATCTCTAAGTACAAACGTGGGAAGCATTTTTTGTTTTAATGGTGTTGAGCGAATAATCATGAAATCGTATCTAGTCAAACATATACGTAAATATTTTTAAGGGACGCGTGGTCAAGATATGAATTAATATGTATCTACTCCGGACATAGTTATCTTTGAAGAGTGCGTGTGTGTACACACACACACCTTTGCAACTAGAGCACAAAAGATATCAACGTGCACACAAAAGGTTCCGAATTCTGTATATATCTTACTGAGTTTTTTTATTGAAAAAAAGGCTATTCCTCGAGTAAAATTTATAAGTACAGATATAACTTTCTCGTGGGAAAAATATTTGCACAACCAGATTTTTGCACCCAAAGACTATAAATGAATTACTAGGAACATTGCTCCTGGCTTTGAAAACCTTTGTTTTTTTTAAGTACATGCCTTATGGTGAGTAATGGTCAGTACTAAGACTTATGGATGGATTTGTACTGGACGGTCTTTTGTTATCTGATCATCAGACACCGGCCAAAAAGCGTGTGTGCATTTTTAACAGTCAATGTACCGTCTTTGTGTTGGCAGTTACCCATTATAGAGTGGCCAATGTTTGCATTATTCATTTCTAAGCATCAATGAACACACTCGGCTTGAAGACGCCCATCAAATGTTTAAGATCTAGTCTAGTCAACACACCCACAAAACTTATCTGCTAGGCTTTTGGACGCCTTCCAAACTGCCTTGGGGCAGGTTTATTTGGACAATGTTTGAAAGTAAAAGACCTTATGAAACAAAAAGAAAAGTAATGTTCTTTTTGATAAAGTAACTGAATTTTAAACCCACAAGAGACATTTTTCGCTGATAAAATATAACCCTAAGATAGAGTGTGTTACATAACAGACAGTTACGAGCTGAAACCATGGGCGCCTATTCAGCTACACTTTGGTGGTTGAAGTTCTAATAACAAACCTTTTTAAATTCCCTATTCCCCTGTTCAAATCAGCCAATACCTACAATCGTATTTATGCAACCAAGGAAATTTTTAGAATCTAAATGAACTAAGGTAATGCCCGTTCATGAAGTGCATGTTAAGAAGGATCCAGACTATGGTGTGTTTAGCAGCCTTCAGTAGTGATGTGAATTAATTTTCCGTTCGTAGTATAGAACTGCTTCGAAGTGTTTCGATGATTTTCCCTCAGTGTAGCCAATTTAGATATTATACATCTAAATTAATTTCCGATAAAACATCTATAATCAGTATTTTTATCAGATTTCTCAAGAACCATTGATAAAAAAATTAAACTTGAAACTGCACTGCCTTGTTTGCTGACTAATATATCTTGCAAATGTCAACTTCACACAATAGCAAGTTACTGTGTAATCGTACTGCATGCAAGCACGGGCACATTGATTTCTTCCAATATAGTTGGATACATAATTATAAGTTGGCGACTAAGGATTTTCTAATATTGAATTATGTTAAACGGTGATGCACTGAACACCTTACGATATTTTCAAAAATGTTACTTTTCCTGTCGTAAATTGGAGATAATGGTAATTTTACTGATGTAAAATATGGTGCTTAGACAGTGCATACCGAGGCTCAACAAAGTCTTTAAAGTCTACAAAAAGTATAACTATACACACGTATTGATAAGTTATCAAAATGATAATTGAGTTATCAGGCAATTTGTTCTTTATGAGACAGTTTGCGTAAATCTCTAGATTCGCGTAAAGAAAAACCTTCATGACCATTTGGCACGTCAGTCTTACTAATTCTGTTGTATGAAAATTAATTCATGGAATACAATATTCTGACAAAAAAAGAACTATCAATTCCATCGATGCATCCATATCTAATCAATACGTTGTATAGTTATGCTTTTTGGAGCCTTTGTATGACGCGTTCAACAATCATAATTTACATCCATAAGATTAAAGACAACAATTACTACAAATTTACGGCGTGAAACGTATCAAGAATCGTTTTCCATAAAGTTGCATCATTGACATTTTCAATGATTTTTAATCGCAAGTTTAAAGAGCAACTCAAGTTATACTGCTGTCAAGTTCAGTTTGATTAATTATGCCATTGTCTTTCTTTAGGCAGTAATTTTTACTAATCGCGTACAATACAACGCGTTGAAAAGCATAAAAAACATTTTGCTGTATTTGGTTATTTTTCTTTTATGAATTTGAGGGATTAATTTCGGATGAACGGAAAATATTTATAATTAATTCTGAGACTTAAAATGTCCGAATCGATTATACAGTCATTATCCCACTGGCAGCAATAGCAATTCATTTGTGATATTTTAAATCAAGTATCGAGGAGATGATGTTTCATAATTCCAGGTGATATCCTGGGTTTACAGTCGATTTTTTCCACTGGTGAGTGCAAAATAACGTCTCCCATCTACGACATCACGACTACGACTAAAAACTATACACTTTTCACAGCTTCCGGTCAGAATCAATTGTCATGGCTTACTATCTAAATCTTCGCGCGGACTAGTGCGTTATAATCTACTTATAGATTACGCCAAATGATTGTCTATAATTTTTTCAGCAACATTTGTCGAACAATATAAATAAATGCTCATCATTCATTAGATTCCTTTACTCTCATTATGTTTTAATGTTTAGAAAATGCAAATAAACTCTGCATAAACTTTAGTTGACAAAAAAGGAAATGCCCTTTCGGTGATGATTTTAAAATTACAGTTCAATTTAAAAGTATAGCTGAAATTTCATTTACGTAATGGGTACACTTGCACAATGAAACACTGTATGATGGGCAAAACAGCAAAAAAAATATATATATATATGTATACATATATATATATAGCAAGCTATACCTAAATTTATGTTTAAGGAGG
>OY735212.1:6634736-6672236 GCA_963457665.1 Thysanoteuthis rhombus | reverse complement strand
TTTACATATACATCGTATGTATATGTAGGTCTAAATTCAACATCACTGACTCTTTATTCCTGCGATGCAAGTTGGGATACCTCCATCTAGATCTGATGCAAAGGTTTTTTACCTACTTTGCCGTACTGGTTGGGATATTGGATAGTTTTTGGCTGCACTGAATAGTTGTAATGCATTGAAACAGCAGTATGTTTTTGACACAATAATGTATATTATATACATGTATATTGATAGATATTATATACATAAACGTATATTTATATATGCAGTATATGTTTGTATCTAAGATATCTATATATGTATGTATGAATGTATGTGTATATATATATATATATATATATATATATATATATATATATATATACACACACATACACATGGTCACAAATATATATATTTCATATATACATAAATGATATATGAATGACTTGCGACATCTTTTTCTGCCAAGTTAGATGAGTAACGGAAGTTTTTCAACTTTTGTTTTTCTCGTTGCTATGGTTACCGTCAATACAAACATTCTTTTTACCTCACCCATTTATCATTTGTACCAAATGCACTACTGATTCTTTCACCTGCTAATAAGTCTCTATAAATGCTTCTTTGTTTTCGTATGGCCTAAGTTCTGCGATTACTTTCAGTCTGGCCATTTCAAAGTCCAAGAAGAAGAAATTATGTCACATATCTCAGACAAGCAATTTCATTGAAGTAGCTCAAGCGATATTTCATGCAAAAAGTTTTTTTTTATGACAAGAAAAGGCATTTTTCTTACATATAGTCCAGCCTTTAGCTAACAATTTGTGTTCATAACTTTGTTACTTGGTCTGTTTTTTGTTTTTTTTTTACCTTCTGTTACACATTTAAACCATTTTTTCTCTTGATCATACTAGTCAAAGGAAATGATGGCTCCTAAAATTCAGATATAAAAGGATAATAAAGGTTATACAAATCATTCTTTAAATACCACTATCACACTTTTTTGATAATGACCAACGATTGTCCAAACATTTAAAACCACTCACTCTTGAATGTTTTTTTAATTAAACTTCGATGACATTTATAAATGCTTTCTAAGCAAACCAGAATGATTAAGAAAAAACTGAAGACAATTTTGTCTTATTCTTGCAATATATAAAAATGGCTCATGATACATAGTGCATTCCGTTTCACTCAAATATTTGCAAATGAACAGTTAGAAGGTACTGTATCCAACCTCATTTACCCAATGAGAAATTCCAGTCATTCCTTTGAAAAATTCTTTTAAGTGAAACAGAATGTACAATCCATGATGAGCCATCGAGAAAGTGTTAACTCATTTTATTGCCGCTCTACTCATTGTGTCGAGCTCTTCTTGGAATGAGACATTGATGCATGTACATAAGATTGTTTTATATATCTGTCAATATATATATATATATATATATATATATATATAATAGACAAAATATGAATATACATTACAGAAATATATCATTGCATTGTTAGAAAAAATATATACGTATATAATTGAAAGAAAATACACCCACTGACATAGGTAAAATTCTAGAAAGACAAAGTTTTGTGTATCAACTAACTTGAAACTTTTTCCCCTATATGGATTTAAAACCCTAACCGCACAGATCTTTAATCATAATCCTCCCATGAATAACAACCTCATATCCACACTGTACCTTCCCTCGAGTATATCCAGTATTAGGAACTTCAGTCACTCAGACTACTAATACTTCATGGGATTCAACTTGTGTAAATTAGAGCCTACAAACTTTGAATGACCAGAAAGGATAATATATATGAAGTTCCTTGACCTCACCATCCCACTTACTTCACCTATCCACACAATCCAACTATAAACCACTACACTTTAACCCTGATACCATATGGCCTCTCCAAAAGCCACTACTGCTACCACCTCATCATGCCACGGACAAGCAGACTGAATCAAGCCCCACACACCAGGATGACCCTAAAAGATTGGATTCTAATCTTTGCTTACAAAAGCGTAGCATCTGATGGTAAATTTATTCTCCACAGAAAACTTTCAACCATTGAATGGTACACACACACACACTCACAACCGATGGGAATACCTCCCGAAGCATGTTTAGCTCTCCAATTAATACGTTTACTAATTAACTAATTAATAAACTAAGTTTTCGTTCGCTTTTACTCCCGAGTCTGTCTCACTTCCTATTGTTCACACATATATATATATATATATATATATATATAAAGCGGAAGAATGACCTTTTTGCAAGGCAGTATCAATCATCCTGAATTCGATCTCGAACTTTAACATCGAAGAGATAAGATATTACATAACTTTGGGAATAAACAACAGAGACAAATATTCATGAAATTTTGATCAGAAGAATAAGGTTAATAAGCTTAATATTGAGATTCTAAGAAATTGTGACACATTTTCAGGGTAAAGATAGTGAAAAAATTTTGAAAGATCTGGATATGTTTTTTTTTTAATATTCTGACTAAACTATTAGTCCTGTAATCTGTTTTTCTTAATATTTGAAGTGTATTTACTATGAATCTGCCTGTTAACAGACTGTAATAATCTCCGGTGAGGTTCAATCTATCCCCATATAGCATCTCGCGCTGACTTGAATCTGGACGAAACATTTAAAAAAAACAGGAGATCGTATAACGTTTGATGTGAACACCATAGAGAGACAAACACATTTCCTATACTATTTTGATCCGAACACATTAAAATAGGTATTGTTCGGATCCAAACTCATCTTAAATTTATCTCATGACCAAAACAGCTAAAAATGCAGAGAATCTGTTGATCTCCACAATAGCTGTATATATATATATATATATATATATATATATATATATATACTAGATATCAACTGATTGTCCTGTGATCTTCTATGTAAGCACACCATTGAAGTCTACACCCCCATTTTGACAGTTACTCAAGGTTCTTGTCCTCGAAACTAATAATCATTTTCGCTCAAGATATTGTCAAAGTATTCACCATCTGCCTCAGACTCTGCATAATCTACCTCCTTTCCAGTGCTTTTCCATCTAACCCTGTTTTCTCGCTGAAAGTGGTGAGAAAGGATGGGCTCTAAAATCCCTTGGGCCACACCCTTTTCCCAACACATTCCCTGATCATAAGGTTTTGGACCTCTCGAATATTGCTCGGTCTTCTCTCTTGTAACCAGCGACTGTGAAGTAGGCCTGCTCTGCATGAAGGGGGGTGGCTCAGACATATTTGGGGGCGCTTGAGGTTTAATTTGGAGTAGAGTCCATTACTTTTTCAGCACCCACCATTTTCGCAGCATCTTAAATTTCATCCGTACGTGGCCATAGTATACACGAAAGACTCCATCATCTTTTGGAGCACATCTGTCACCATCCAAAATGTGCCAAACTGACTGAAAGCCTCTTAGAATTTAGAATTCTTATACAGCTTCTTCACGGAATTCCCCTTTCCCTTGTCAAAAAGTAATTTATGCAAGAGCACTTTGTCTACAAGAGAGTGTTTCGGAGGTGCATCAAAAAGCATAGTAGATCAAATAAAATGTATCGTAGGTTATGCATCTGTAAGAATTTATTGCATTCAACTAAACAGGGTTGCAATCGAGAGAAAATTGAAGAAACCTGACTTAAGGTGCTTTCCTTCTTCTTCAAGTCTTATTACAATTAGACTTATCAATATAGTTTACTTAACTAATTGCCAAAAGCATTTATATTTTCAATAAAACTACGAACAAATATAAACACATATATATCCTAATGAACACCTCATCAGTTCTACTTATAGTTCAGTAGATAATTATTGAAAAGCCCTTAAATAAATTTGTATTCTCAGAAGTTTCCTCTTGCAAGAACAATCAGATGTAGTCATTCCATGTTGAAGTCTGGGCTGCCAGTATTATACTCTTGGGGTGAGATTAGCTTAGCAAAATGATAGAAGAGGTAGCGGGAGAATCTGAGATCACACTCGACAACCTTGTTGGAAACAGCATTTAGAAACCCAAGACTCAATACAGACGAAACTGGTAGTTATTGAGACACTGATTGGTCGCTGGTATTTGTAATGAGCTCTATCACAGTATATCAAAACAAATATTAATGCATGATTTGACACGTTTTATCTGGTTCGTTGATCGTTTGCAAATAGACTAGGTAAGCTCAAAGTGGTTCGACAAAAGAAAAACACACACACATATATATGTATATATATAACTCCCACAACAAATTCATACCCTTTGACACGTATCATAACAAGTACCAAAACATACATACTACAAAAAAAATAAAATAAAAACTCCTCTCACTCATAGCGACACCCACAAGACTCACTAAATTCCCTAAACAGAAATCTAAAACACAATCATTCACCTGAAGAGGCCCAAAGAGGGCAGAAACATAAGCGTGTTCGCGTAACGAATTTACTTTCTACGATATTTCCAGCTCTACTCTAAACCAACTTAACTACCAGAGTTTTAAGTTGAATGTCTCGAGCACTCTATGAAATAAATCCATCACATATTGCTTTATTTTATCATATTATATCGCAAACCAGATCTATATCCCTTTCAGATGTTGTAGTCCTTTGCATGCATCCTTAATTTAGGGAACATGTCCGCCCTTTTGTTATCTCTCATGAAACTGTAGACAAGTAAGCTGGTTGGGTTGTTATTGAGGAATGTTCGTGAAATGCCAAGAATAGATAAAACACGATTCAAGCGGAAAATTTGTGCATCACAAACATATGACTGCTATTGACCTTTATTACAAGCTCACAGGATCAACAAATTCAAAAATAGAAAGAAAGGCGTCGGAAACAAAGGAAATGGTGTTGGACTGCTATGTAATGTCTAATCTAGATGACAGAAAATATAACGGTGGTCCATGATTGGTCATGTATTAAAAATACTGAAACACCTGCACAAAAAGCTTATGATTTGCTGTAGCAAGATTAAACAATAACAAAGTTCGTGAAGACTGTCACTGAACAATAACAAAGTTCGTGAAGACTGTCACTGCACAAACCTGCTTGGTAAGCCGCGAACAGACCTCAGAGATACTAGACAGAGAACATAATGATACGGCAGGAAACTGGTGGGTCTAAGGACGTTCTCCAGGATAAGAAAAAAACATCAGATGAAAAGAGGCTGAATGCTACAGAATATAATATCATGACAGTGGATGCTGTACAGTTTTGTTACAAATCAAAAAATGGAATGAAACAACCGAGATGTGGGATTATCGAAGGATGTTACGAATATCATCGATAGAGTAGGTAACGAATGAAGAGATTTCGAGGAAATCAAAAGCTTCAAGGAAACTGTTGGTAATAATCAAGAAGAGACAGTTGAAATTTTGGAGACACATTCAGAGGAAGGAAAGTTGGGAGAATTCCATGTTCACGGGATGCATAGAAATCAATACGAACAATGGTAGGCAGCGGGTTATATACTTGAAGGTTTGAATGGATTGAGGTTTTGAGTGGATAAGAGGGGTTGCAAAGGGTGTCAAAGGAAAGAAAGCTGTTGAAAGTCACGATCGCCTACGCCCTGAAGAGACAATACATAAAGAAGAATCCCTATACCAGGTGAACTAAAATAGCGCTTCCTCTGGTTAGGTATTGATTGACATAAATTGTTAAGGTATTATTTATGTGAGTTATGTTCTCTCATGCATTAAATCTGTATATATATGTTGGTAACTCATGGACGCCCACGCATCATGTCTAAGAACAAAAATATACCTACCTTATATGTAAGTATCAGAATGAAATATATATCAAAAGTGCCCTTGTCTTTTCAATTTCCCGGGGGGGGCTTCTTTGCATTGCCCGATTTACTTTTCATTATCACATGACATACACAAATAACCGACAGATACTCGTTATTTCATCAGTCTCTTGTGTCGTGCTTACTCAGCTGGTCACTAAAAGAAGTGATCCCAATGGAAGATGAAAACAGACTCATTGGTGGCACACATCCAGAGACGTACCCAGTGATTATTTTTTTCATTTTGGTGGGGCAAAGGATCATCATCAATTTTTTAATGTCCGTCGTTGGACATAGACCTTCCCCACAATCCGCCACATTGCTCTATTAGGGGCGTTGCAGGGCCAGTATTTTCTGAATTTGTCTAGTTCATCTCTCCATCTTGTTTTTTGTCGGCCTCGTTCTCGCATGTGGTCCTTGGGGATCCATGTTGTGGGTCGTGATGTCCATCGGTCGTCTTTCATTCTCGCAACATGATCAAGGATGCAGTCATCTAATTTACTGGGCGTCCGGACCGAATAAGGAATAAGTCAATGCTGCCAAGTGAATTTTGGCTATGATTATCAAACGGATCTTCACAATGGTTATGTGTATATATATATATATATATATATATATATATATATATATATGTATATATAAATATATATATATATGTTCGTTTAAATCTTATCTTTTGAATAAAATAACTATAAATAAAACTCCAGTACAAAATTACATGTCTATGATAGTCGTACCAAAGGGAGGGGTGCAAGTTATCTTCTCTGCGTCAATTGATTCTCAAAATTTTAGAACATTACCTGACCGCTCACCATGTGCCTAGATAACATTAATGCACAAAAATTCATCTTTTTGAAATCTTATGTTTTGATTTTCATGCAATCGCGATATGATTACAAGTATTATTTTCAATAAAAATCGTTTTCTGGATCATTTCTAGCTTTAACACAAAAATGCTAAAGTCAGACATTCTGATCATGGCCACTGGTAAAAAAAAATCTATTTTAATGGTGAATGAAACAGTGTTCTCTTCTATTCTCTCTCCATTGTTTAACGTACCGGGAACCAACCGACGAATCGTCGTGCAGAACAGCGTCTTATTGAGATGTGTTTTGACACATCTTAAACTTGAACATTTACTTTTATCAAACAAAATAGATTGTTTCGTACATCATACATTCGGCGAAATTGGGAATACATCAACCGAAAATGGTTAATTAGGTAACCCTGGAAAAAATTTGCCGATAGAAAAAGCATTGGCAGGGGGTGGGGACTGCACCCTTTGCACCCCTTTCTTTTGGCACGCCCCTGCGCGGAACCAATTCATAAAATGACCCTCGATGTAGGCGATGGCAGAACTCAATGAGTTCTCGTGTCTTCTCTGTTTCAATTGTGCATACGTGCGAGTGAGTGCGTTAACATTGGTCCCAAATGAATGGAGGAGACGCCTTTGATGTCCTCATACTCGCTTGGACAAATCCTCTGTGTATTTCAAGTTGTTCAGAAGCAGCTCTAAATAGAACTTTCGAGCCAATTCCCCCTTCCCCCCTCGAACACAATCAACCCACGCCATGTGGTCGTCACCTTTTCAGACACAAACCTGTGATCGTTAATTCTATCGATCTCTCAAGCAATTTCTTGGGGAATGATTAGATGACTGGGCAAAGGTATGTATTAGTGCACCATCATATATACAAGTACAGGAATAAAGCCCGACTATATATCTGGTAAATACAGACATTTACTTCGCCTAGCTTAGTCTGGAACAAGTCTGGAACGTCCAGCAGTAAATGTCTTTGAGATTAGCTTGCTAACAATTGTTCCACGCCACCGCGTCTCCCATGTCTGGTAAATATATTATTGATCTATAAATTGAAATTACTAGCCGATAAGCCAGCCTATGGGTGGGATTTACCACTCGTTCCTGCAGCAGGCTCAAACGAAAACTCTGACCCTAATAAGAGATCATGGATTCGAATTATATATATATTTGAATCATAATTTTTATATAATATTTTTTTTTTTTTTTGAAAATCATCACCGTCATAAAATCTCACATCCCATCTGTATATGGACAGATTTTACAAAAGATACCAACAAAAAGTTAGGGAAGTTTTATATTCAAGGTGGCATTGAGAATACGACAATAAATATGAGATTAAATCATGAATTACAAAACATTTTGTAATTGTAACTTGTTTTATACTTTTTCGATCTATCGGCGATTAGTTGTCCAAGTTATCTACGATTTTCGGGGATATGTTTCTGTTTGTGTTTACTAAGTTAGGTCATCTTTCTATCAATATCCGCTTCTTCAAATGCAATCTGAATGATTGAATATATTTGAGGCTTGAGCTCGTTTCATCATTGTATGGGTGGCCCATGTCGATGTTCTCTGTCTAGTAAGGTCTACGACAGGCAAGCAAAACGCGATCATTTTTCTTAATTTCTTATATCGGTATGGAATACGGTGTCAGACGAACACACATCTGCACAAAAAAAGAATTCAGATCATTATTGCCATTATGAACGCAATGTAGACCCTACGATATTTTTGGGCCCTTCAAAAACTGACTTCCTTCAGATTTGCTTTAGTATGATATTAGTACATTCTGAATGGGGATTTATTGTGTAGTTGCTGAATTACCCTGACACGTGCAGGCATTTCGTGAATTATTAGTAGAACTGAGGAATAAATTGGGCCCTTCGTCCTAATGGCTGTGTAAAAAAAAAAACAAAGCCTCATACAAAATGTTTATTTGACTACAACGCCGGCAAGACATGCACGCAGTGTTATGATTTAATGAAAACGGTATAAATAGAATCTAATTAATCATTCTGGTATACACAGTAATAGAACTATTGTTCAAAGCAATAGAAACATATGAAAATATCTACCACTCCAGTCAAATGGACAGAAATATAAATAAATGAGAGTATCCGCAATAGATAAATTTTGAAAATTTGGTGACTGAGTGAAGATTTCGTTGTTTTCGTAAGAAAAACTAGTGAGCTGGATGATTTTAAAAGGTAACCACATTTGCATTAAAGTCACTCAGTTGAATGTACGGCTTGAGCAACAAAAAATATGTCTTTTGTTCTAATTGGTGCATAAATGTATGATCAGATATTTCGAACCTGCATTGGAAAGCACTTATTACTTCATTTAAAAACACATCTTTCGGGCGAAATATTTGTGGCCAATTTTAATAAATGTATTGTTTTCATTGAAAAAAAAAACGTGCACATTATTCATCGATCGAACACAATTGTGAATGGAAAAAACTGCCCCCTTTTTTGTTTCTCTCACTCATTATATTTACGTTATTTTAGATGATCACAAACTATGTTCTCATTCCAGTATAGATTTTTAATGAAAACAGAAGAACAGCAAATCGACTTAGAAGGCCTTGAAAAGAAAAACGATACTCGAGATAAGACAGTTGGTGGTGAGCATGCAGTGTTACAATATGAGGGCTGATGGGAACTTTTCAAAGGGGTATTAGTCTGGCAGGCTGGCAATGTATGTGTGGCTCGTAAAGGCCACCCCAATAGAGCAAGAGGACTGAAAAATTAAACGTTTACCCATTATAATGTCTAGAAAAACGTTGGGTTTTTTTTTCACATCCACTCAAATAACATTTGTTAACAGGCAAAGAGATCATTTCTTCATAAAAGAAGAAGAACTTTAACGAACGCGACGAACAATGAGAAGGTACTCAGATGACGCAGGTCAGCGGCATGAACTAACTAAAAATTAAATGGAAATCAGTTAATATATAGCTACAATGCAAGAGGGATAACTGTAAGTCTTGAATTTCTTTATTTCAGACGATTGTCCTAATAAATGGAACAAGGCTGGCTGCTTCATGGTCAAACTCCACTGACTGCATCAATGCAACCTGTGCACGTGACGCACATTAAACAGAACAACGCAACTATTCCTGCCACTAAACTGAATTTTCAAAAATGCCTAATAAAGAAAGAAAGAAAAAATAAACTCGACATCACAATCAATAACCGGATAACCGCAGCATCAAAATTTGAAGTCATGCCAGAAAAATTCCATCGAAAAATAAATATGGTCAGAATTGAATATCATTTACCGCTAGAAAACATCTAAAGTAAAGCAATAAACATCTAAATTCAGGAGAATGTAATTGTCACTATTGATTTTTCAGAGGGGGTCTAGTTGAGTACTGATGAAAATTTTTAAGTCTACAGACAAAACGGTATGGCTAGGAAATGTCTGAGCATGCAAACATAAAAAAAAGGATAGAAACCTTTGCCACCTCCGGTGACAACAGTTGTTCAATAATAGTAAAGATGAATAACGGAAAAGAAAATATAATGAGCGACACTTGATAACGTAAAAATCTGTCATTTTAGACCTTTTTATTTTTGGTTTGGGTTTTTGGTCTGAACTTAACATCGATGTTGTTAGATAGAAAAATAAAGTCAACTCCAATACTAAAAGTTTGAATAAATGTCTTACAATTGTAAAAATAATTCTGGATCCACCCCAAAATTTGATCACTCCCTTTGTCAACCAATGGCCCATTCTTTCACAAAATGTCATCGAATTTTATTCGGAACATTTGTAAATATTGAGTGAACAGACAGAGATGAGTTGATACGTATACCTCTCCCAACTTTGTTGGCAGAGTTAAATATGTGTGTCCGCGCTGACATTAAAATTTATTGAAAACGTCTGAGTCAATAGTATGTGTTAGACAAAAATTATTCTTCATGGCTGCAAGTTTATTTTGGTTTTAGAATTAGAAGTCACTTCATGTCTGGAGAATTTTAGCGATTCATATTTGTTTTCTTTCTTTTCCTTTCAGGTAGATAGATATATAGATATTCATGTTTTTATTCTGGGATATTTATTTGGACGATAGCAATGAAGAAGATCATTAAAATGCGGGACAAGTAAAGTAATTTCAAAAATAGTCGCAAAGTGAGACTTATTAAGAAATAAAAAATAATTTTTCTTTATATGTTTTTTTTTCCCCCATTTAATATGGTTCAGATTCTATTCGACGTGATGTACGATTCAGCAACGAGTCTTTGTTGTGAGCAAATAAAACTATTTTCAAAGATACAAAAATTTGTAAAATATTTTTTGACCTCTATTTTCTAAACAGCTACATTGCAAGGTGTAAATAGGTTCATTTGCTTGAACTAGGTATCAGCGAGTGCTTCAATGATACATAATTCAATTATTTTAATATAGTGGCGTCTTCGATTTTTTTTCCAACACAATGCTTCAATTGATTAACGTATCAACTGTTTTGATATTTTCATACTTTGATCATTTTAGTTCGATTTTCACTTTTACTTTGTGATGTGGGAAAATATGAATAGACTGAAGTAACGAAAATTAAATTATTAAAATCAAACATTTTGGTGTTGTTACTCACCAACAAATTTCCAGCAACCTGAAAACCTGTCAACGGCCCTATTGACATAAAACCTGCGCTCAATCCCATATATATATACATATATAAATATATTATGCGAGTGTATACATGTAAAACTTTAAACACTAAATGTATTTTTATCTTCTTTGAAAAGAATCTTTGTCTCTTCAGACAATTATTTCCCAATAATTTGTCATTTTGATCAGTTCTCCCAATTGTCACTTATGGAGCTGAAACGTGGAACCTTAACAAGAGACAGACTCGCTAATTGAGAACCATGCAAAGTACACCTGAAAAATCATGCTCAAATTCACATAAAGAGACCACAAGGCAGCACAATACATCCGGGAGAAAGGCAGGAATCAGGGACATCATAGAATCAATTAAAAATCTCAAATGGTAATGGGCTGGCCATGTTGTTAGAATGGCAGACAACCTACGGATATTGTGACTCTCGACATGGATCCCCAGAGATCACATGCGCAACCGAGGCCGGCAAAGTATTAGATGGAGAGACGAGCTACACAAATACAGTAAGTACTGGTTCCGCGACCCACACAAGTTGTGATTGGTCAGTGGATATTACCTGTTGTTAAAGCGTCTCTGGGGATTTGTTTTGGTATGATACCAATTGGACCAAATTTCGGTTACTTGAGGATTTTTGAGAAAAAAGGATCTGAATCAGTTGGATCCAGGGTTTTCCCTGTTTTCGTCCTGTCCCCAGTAGGGACAGGGTGTCCTTAAAATGTCATTAAGATTATAGCTGCATCTCACAGTTGACAATAAATTTGAAGAAGTTTGCCTTGTCAATTTTTCTCTGTGAACAGAGCGTTAACAAGTTATTGTTGGAAATAAACAGAGGCCTTCAAATTATAATTAACCCTTTGAACCAGATGGTTTGGGTGACACTCTATTCAAGCGATTGCATGTGATATGAAATTCGAAGGAAACGTTACACCATTGGCGACAGCTTGGAACGCTTGCTACTAAAACTATCGTTGCCGAATAAGGTTTATAATGGATGGTACACATCCATCTCGTATCAGAAACTAAGTAGAAGATTTATCAAAGTGATAAGTCAAAACGGTGCATTCACTATGATTACATAGTTACAAAGCACACAATTAAATTTCACACTGCATAGGAATAAAGCTGAGTCTAAAACCTCCCCATTAGATAGAGCGAGAAGATACACAAAATATAGCATGAATTCAGAAACGTTATCATATACTACTTACTGTATTTTGTTAGATAATTTATTCAAGCCTCAGAGTCTTCCATGGAGAGAAAAGGGTGCATTTTCAAAAGCTACTTCTTGGGAAGTGTTGATTTTGTTGCAAGATGATGAAGGTTAACCCTAGAATTATGTACGAATGAAAGTAACCAAGTGAGTTTAGTGCTTAAAAGTTGAATTTGAATCGATTTTTTCTATTTGTTTTTCCACTGAAAACGTATTTGAGCAAAATTTGGCGCTCACAGCAGAGACGCTTAGCCACGCAATTTTGCATTTTGTGATAAAAGCACATAACCTGGCATACATACAGCCAAAGGCATGAAAAGATTTGCACATTGTGCCATCATGAATTTTCAGTATGTCGTTCATGGTACACATTTTTTAAAATAACTGCCAGCGACAACTGTTTATAGATCAATTTTCTATGATATTGAGTACACAATTATGTTTATGTACTAGGAATTACCATTCGGTTATTTCATGCAAATCATAAAAATTCAGTATGTCCGCTATTTTCCAATTTCCAATGGCGTAAAAACCCCAACAGGAATGATAACAATAACAACCCAAGTCTATCCAGCAATTTCCTTCACAATAGCAGAGGTCCCTACAGTCTAAGGCAGCTTTTCTGAACTTGCATTGCCTAAAACAAATGTTATTACATTGTTCAGGATATATTGCTGGACTAACTTGCATCAGGTAGATCTTGTTCAAAGTATGATCACTGTCATCATCACCATCATCATCATCCCTGACACAACCATCATCATCACTTCTATCATCAATATCATTACCACTGTCACTATCATTAATAATATTCCCACCACGATCAACAATATTGTCATCACCTTCATTGATATCACTAATACAATTGTAATCAATATCATCAATGTTGATAAAAATGATATCTTTTTACTATTAAGAATGAGAGATGAAATTTAACATTATTATGGCGATTAGACCATGATTAGCAATTCAAGTTAATCTCGCAGACCATCACCCTTACAGTTGAGATTAAAGATTATATGGGATGAAAATTCAAACCAAGATTAAATCTATAGTAAATGGTTGCAGTGAATGTATTTATCTACGGGTTAGCTTCTAAAAGAGTAAACCGAATACTTTACTCAAAGGAGAAAAAAGGCTGCTAAGAGCGACATATTGAAAATTCATGATGGCTCAATATCTATTTTTTTCAATTGCCTTTGGCTTTAATTGCACGAATTTGTATGATTTTATCAAAAAAAAAAATGCAAAATGGGATTGGAATTTCCAGCTAGGCTGCCCCACTATCAACCTGCATGTCTCACATTGAAAATCGAGTAGAATATGATTTTTTTTGGTGATAGGAATTAACGTAAACAGGATTGACGGTCAAAAGTGGACTATTTATGGAATATCAATTATGTACGACTGAAGGATATATTTACTAGACTCCCCTGAATATTATTGGAACACACAGCAAAAAAACAAACAAGATTATCACCCTATTTTTGCAAGACCAGCATACCAATCACTGCTAACATGGAGCTCTTTTAAATGCATAAGTATATACTCATTTGAATAATCCGGCTTAAGTACAACATTCATGGAACAGCTAATAGGTGCATAGTTAGGAACTACCAATATTTTATAGATAAAATAATGAAATGTTTCCAGTAGTTCTATTAATCTTTGATTATGAGCCAGCGATCGAATATTATTATTCGTGAATCTCAAAATAATGACTACATGCCATTCTGAAATTTCAAATGGATTCCTAAAAATCATAACTGTACCCGAAAGATATTCAACATTATACCCCTAAAGACTTTTTTATTGTTGCGTGACGAGAGAAAATTAACTTTGACCAAGTTAATATTCATTCATTAATTCATTTCTTCTCACTTCCAGTCAGGTCAGTCCGAGGGTCCAGGGGATAAAGGATCGGAGGCCTTCGACGTGCATTATTGAGCTTTGTGTAAAATTGAGGAGGATTAACAGGATCGCCCCAGCTTTTCACAGAATCTATTATTTTCTGACAGTCATCCATTGAGATACCGAGTACCAGGCTCAACGTTGCTCAACTTAGGTGATCGTATTGGAAGTGGCGAGTCCAATGCGATTCGGTTGTGACCAAGTTAACGTGAAATAATGCCAGGAAAAAGGATGTTCTGCTTCCTGAGCTTTGTCACGCACACCCACGTACGTGGTCAATCATTTTGCTGCCTCTAATGAACATCATGCTAGACAGAATGATATATTCTGACCACGGATAGATCTATCAGAGGGTGAGTTTTCGAATCATTTGTACCGTTTTCATTCAACCTTGTACTGATATCCTCTGAGGCTCTTCATTGCAGACCCATAATAATCCTTTACTATGGTTACTGTCTCTGTAAAAGTGATAACCATCACTGGATATCAATGGGGGACCGTAAAAACGTTCATGTCACGCACATGGGAACTATATATCTTCGAATTGCCCTGGCCTGACTGAGCTTATTGTTGACCATGAGAATTCCCTTTGCCAATCTTGTTTTATTCGTTCGGCCACAATGGAGAGTATTTAACTGTCAGAATTTCCTTTTAAAAAATCTCAATTCACGCAAGGGAATTTCTTATTTTAGCTTTTTTTCTGTCGTTGATTTATTAATTTCCCTGTTGTTGTTTTTTATCTGTATTTAGATTGTGTCACTCTTTCAGAAACATGATAGACGCCAACTAGTACTCGGCGTCCTGGGCGACTGCTGACGTCACTGGTACCTTCAGCTGGCCATCATGCCTCGTACACGTTGCTTGTTACTTGACTTGAGCAATCTCAGATGGCTTTCACGAAAGCAAATAAAGTTGATTATTCTATTACATTAGAATGCAAAGATTGTCATTGTCTGGCAGAACTGATTAATCCTCTGCCATGGCCAACAAAAGGCAGCCAAGATATGACCAACTTAAATTAATCAAGATTTTGCATCAAGTCAAATGGTGGGGGTGGGGACATTTGACTTTATTGCATGTTGCAGACCCAATAATTCTCGTTCGACAGAGGTAGTCACTTCTTAATCGGTCTCATATTTATGCTTCATTTCATACTATTTCACCCATGCAGTCAAAAAAAGATGTGAAATTGTACAATATTCTGAATATGAATAATATGTCCCTGTGCCTCTTTTGTTCATGTTCGACGAGAATGACGTCTGATTATTTAACGCGTTTGGAAAGGAGAAAAAAACAGATAAGGGGAGACTACTCTGAATTAAACATTTGATAGTCATCTCCCTTGGCAAATGATATGGACAGTGGATGGAGACCATCACGAAGTGTATCATGAATACGTAAAAAAAAATAGATATCTTCGAACTTTTCTCATCAGGTGCTCGTTGCAAAAATGACGGCAATATTAAAGTAATTTTACGATTGCAATTACGTAAAAGCTCGGAATATAAAGGAGAGGTGTCAAGATATGTAATTCAATTGAGAAATCGTCACAGAATCCAAATATTATTCTATACAATCATCTTTCGCTTACAAATAACGAAATAATCAAATAGTTTTCTCATGAAAGTAACTCTTACGTGAGAAATATTAAAGTTATTTCCCTGGTGTCACGGACGAAAAACTATAGGCATACAGTTAGCGTAGTGTATAAGTAGATTAAACATGAATATCTTCCAACTTTTTCATCAAATGTTCATTGAATAAAGATAGATATGAAGGAAACAAGAACCTGCATTTTTTGAATGTTGGTGATGTAGGCTTAATTTTTTTTCTCTCTTAAGCATCTCCAAAACATTTATCTGTTATGCTGGAATTAAAACCCCACTCACCATAATACATTACAATATATTTCATTTATTTTACGCTATTTAAGTAGTTTCAGATTAACGTCATTATACCTTGGATTCGTTAATATAGAATGGAGGAAAACATTCGCATATGTGCCTAAAACTATAACATATAAGAAAGACGAATTTGCAACTGCATTTATGGTTCAAAAAACTATTTCCATCAAATATGTTACTACCGTCACCCGCTGTATTGCAATGTTTTGCAAGCTCGTATCGCACAGTGGTTCCCCTATTGATGGATCTTGTACCAGATTGACCAACGCCTATTTAATCAACAATCTTACTGAACTGTGTGACTTTTTCTGATTTTCTTCTGGTTGATCCCATCCAGCAGCAATTTTATGTGATGATATGTATCTATGATACTTCCCAGTATCAATTGATATCCATTGTATTTGCTCAGACATCATGCGATTTTGACAACGATTTGAACCATGTGTTTATCTTATGTTCTTACCATGATAGTTTTATGTCCTTCATGGGCAACATCAAAAAGACACAGTACTATCCTTGCATCTGTTTCCTGGTGTGAGCAATGTTTGATGAGATTTCTCTCATCTGTCACTGGTAATTCAAGTCTATTTGATCATCATAAATGCTGTAAACTTCTTTACCTTTGAAATCAGTGCTTGCTATTTCTTTTGCCGGCATGTGGAAGAGCTCTGTCTTGTTTTCACTGACTCACAGAAAGCTTTGCCAATTACTTCGCAAATTTGGTGAAAGATCAATACTCCTTTTTCTTTCTGGTTGCTCCATTCAGGTTGTTTTGTTAGTAAACATTTCACTCAAGATTAAGGCTATATTGGATATATATATATATATATATATATATATGTGTGTGTGTGTGTGTGTGTGTGTGTCTATAGTTTAGTGTAATCAACAAAACTCTGGGTAGCTCCTTGTAACAATATTTAGATTATGACTTCACGACCCCAATGTAGCGAAGTCACTAGTGGGATTGATTTAGGTGGTTCTGCGATAGATTCAAATTCTGTAAGTAGATCTGCTTTGTTGCCTGACCCAATGCCATCAGTGTTGGAAATTACTGGGGGGGGCATTACTCGTTTTCATGCTTGAAGAGGTCTTCAAGATTCCCTGTCCTGGTTTCGCATGCAAAGTATAATCGAGAAAAAAGAATGTGCAATCTCCCTTCATAGTCTTCATCACGGACGTCAGTTTCCGATGTGGGGAGCAACTGGGGTTTGTTATTCTTGATTATAATCACCCTTGTTCTGCCAAAAAACTTCTTCCCTTAGGTACATTGCTCATATTGTTATTTAACCCATTTATATAAATTTTCTACAGTCCCGTGGCTATCTGAGCCCATAATCATTTTGGTATCCATTGTTAGCAGATCATTACTGTCTTCGAGTGGGTTTATCATCTTTCCAGATACATCAACAATAGATATTCATTTCCTGGACTGAGTTTGTGCTGATATGGTTTGTTCATGTTTTGTCGAATCCTTAGTATGGCTGTTTTTAAACTCAGCTATAATCTTTGATATTCCACACCCTGCTACCATCCAACACCGTAGGGCACTAAAATGATCCTGTCAAACCAACGGTCTTTCCCTCACCTTTTACAAAGGCATTTACCCGTGTTTGATCTAGCCCCATAGCAGAGGAGGTGTGCTGTTTTGTATACAACAAGCCTCCTGAAACAAATGCTTGGTAAATGGAGGGATGTCTTATTGAGAAAACAGTACATATATTTGATGTTAACTGAGAGTCATTGTGCATAGTCGGTACGGTCTAAGCTGAATATCCATGGAATGGGAAAAAAAACAAGTGATGTCAAGTACGGAGGGAAATCTCTGATTGCTTCAGTAATCAGAAGAATGAAAAGCTGTAGTTAAAGAATAAATGCCCAGTATTGTTCAGCTGAGATTTTCTTCCTCCAGACTGCAAAATGGGAAAGTGGTTATGCATCATAATGGAGTATAAATCACTAAAAAGGCAAGTCTGGACTCGGGTTACATTTGTGACCTCCATAGAGAATCATCTACCCCAACTGTAGTAAGGCCAGCCCTTGAGATAGCAGTTGCCCAACCACCGCGGTCAAGACAATCACCTATGATCCTAGGAGCTACAATTTCAATTTGTAATCCACCAAACAGTATATATTTATCTCATCAATGTATAACGGGTAGGTCCCACCGTACAGTTTTGGCTGCAGCAAAAATTGGTTGATCCATAAACTAACACAGAAACTTGGATAAAGGTATTCAGAAGCCTCAACAGCATTCATTGCAATTATGATGACTGAATGTGGGCATTCTTTGAAAAGAAGGCCCGCAGCAATGTTGAAGAAGATACAGAATCTTGCTGCACTCAAGTACGGTAAGCAGCCCAGACGACGAGGTTTCCTTTGGTCAGCTCAGGTTCAGTTTTCTAAGATGATGTGACCATACAGTTTTATTTGACAATCAAAGAGCATCAACTTAGGTTAAGCATAACTAATCCATAAGAACTCGGTTGGATCATTCTAGGTTAAATTACTAGAGGCACATTTTGGTATGGCGTAGGAATTGCTTGGACGTTTTTGCTATTCTGAGTAGTTTTGCCTGTCACTGGAAGAGCACGTGATGTTCTTTCCTGATGGTCGTTGCATCATGTTGCTTAACTCTGATTGTGATTGATATCATCTACTATTGATACAGTAAAGATGTCCCTTGCAAGTGTTAGAGAGTGAAAACTACTCCGTCTTTACTAATTAGCTATCTCAGTAGAAATTCTGAGCATACGATAATATGAGACCCAGAAACACGCCTTACTTCTAACTCCAAAAGTCAACTCTTAGATTCAGTCGTTTCTGACACTTAGGGCTTCTCAGGTATCTATTCAATGTCTGTCATCTGGGGACATTGACCCCGACAAGTATATATATTGACATTGTAAATTATTCATTGTTTCTATTTTACAGAGAAAACATCCCTGACAACGTAACTTTATTTTCCTTTTGTCATTCATATATTTAAAGATTATACATATATACATACACACACACGTTTGTGAGAATAATTTGTAATGAAAGAGAAACGGTTCCTCTTTGTTTGGTCTAAATTAGATTTACTTACTGAGTGATGACATTATGAGTAGATTGGTGCATCCTCTGGTGAAAAGACTTCTCGATGGGCTGAAGATGTTCGCTCGACAGTTGCGTTTCATTCCTCGGAGCCTGACATAGAGGTTTCGCAGACGCCGACAACCGGAAACTGGCAAGAGATTTTAAAAGGAGATCATTTTAACAAAGATTCAGCAGGATGCATTTGATAACTACGACGTAAGGCAAATAATTGTGCATGAATCCTATCCAGAATTTAATTCTTCTAAATTATATTGTCCTCATTTCCACATAATGCCATTGAAATTCAGTAAGAACCTTGACAGAGTCCGTAGGGAGAGTTATGAACTTCAGGTGGTTTGATCTCAAAACAACAATATAGGGGAGGTAATTGTGCACCCCAGAATTCAATCGGATCTTCCATATTCTATTTTCCACTTTCGCACACACTGATTAAAATCCATTGATAACTTTTGAAAATATCGTGTGGACAGACAAGAAATTATTTTTGCGATGTTATCTAACTTGGCTATAGAACTATAACGCAGAAAAGGTAATTTTGCATGGATCTGCTGGAAAATTCAATCAGTTCTCCCGTATTGCATCTCCCCCTCGTTCAGGGAATTTTACCTGAATTCATTGCGAACTTTTGAAGATATCGACTGGACAATCATGAGCGTGTAGATAAATGTTATAAAATTCTTGCGAATCTCAGCATCTGTTTCATGCCCAATGCCCAGCCTTTCACAAGATTCCATTGGTATCCATGCAGTACTTTCGGAGATATCGTGAGGACAGACAGTCACGATCAAATACGTACACCTCTTTCGAAATTCATTGAACTACAAGTTTGTACAGTGGTTGCTTGTCGAATAATCGCGATGCTGACACGCGCGCGCACACACGCACGGAGATGTCATTAACTGTAATTAGTTGTTGACATGATGTGCAACTGTCAGAGTAAAAAAAAAATTAAAAAAAGAAGAAAATATTCACCATTTTTAAGAAAACCCTGGCATAATGCGTCACAAATCATCAAAACAACTCTGTTCTCAAACAAAGTCGTTCTCTCAGTGGATCACACACAATCCTCTCAACTATTTTCCAATACTATTTCTCGCGATGCTTTGAAATGTCAATGAAGGCGGGATTGTTGAACAATGCGGACAAATAGATCATCCCCCGGGGGTGTTCCAGAGGAAAGTTAACATCGTTCCAGAATCGAGAAAAAAATGACGCCCACATGCAACGTCAACACTAGTTTTTCGTCCAGCATGCGTCTCCGAAAAGCCAGCTTCAGATGGGGGATTTGCTCTGCACAAAGAGTTGCATTCCGGGAATTCAATGGAGAGAATTTTGAACAAAGCCATTCCACCAAAAAAAAGGCGAACAGCGACTGGTTGGCTGTTAGCAAAATAAATAGTTTTTAATCTAGGAAAAAAGAGTATTATATTATTCTTTCTTTCAAAATACCAAGATGATATAATCCCAAAGTGCGAAATAATGATTAATATATATTTTACTTCACTTTAGTGTTTGTTGCAACTCAAAAAGGATTGTGATATGTGTGTGTGTAAATCAATATTTTGCACAATTTCCAAAGGAATGCTTAAGAATGAGAAGTTTAGTCTTGTTACTCACTTGATAGAATCTGTCATGAGACCAACGTTTTTTTAGCAGCATGTCACAGTGGGGTTGATAAAATGAAAATTCGAAAACGTTATCAATGAATATGTAATTTTTCTCGCCCCTCCCTTTATGCAATGATTACTACCCCCCCCCACTAAACAAACCTATTTGGTGAGGGAATTCCCAAAGAGGTGGGGTTCTGGACGTAAGGAGTAAGGTTCAGATTTTCAGCTTTTTACCTTGATTGGTGAGGAGAGTACGTATCATAGACAGACTTGAAAACTGAAAACAAAAACCTATGTTGACAGTTTTGGTTAACGGTTTCTGATAACTGTCCCCGAAATTTTGCAATTATTGCTGTATCTAAAATTCACTGAGGTTAAGCAACGTCGAGCCTTATCAGTATATACATGAGTGACCAACTTGGCATACCAGATGATGTGAGTAGCTGGGGTTATAGAGCTTTTTGTGGCGATCCCGTTTATCATCCTTAGAGGAAAACGATCTCAACGCTACAAATTGACCTCTGTCATCACTCCATCTTTGTTTTTAACCATCCCCTTTAAATGTTAACATTTGACTAATTGCGATAGAAGTTTGACAATAATGAATGGAAATTTCATTACGAAATTCATAAAAAGGAAAGAATTGATCATTCTGAGATTGAGTAAAACATAAAGGATATTTTGGGGTTCACTTTTCCAAGTCGAAATTCTGCCTTAATAAATACAAGGTTAGATACATTATCATCTTCCTGCCAGTTGATTCCGGGAATAATGACTTAGACTCATCTTCAGTAGTCTCTTTTGAAGATCACCATCAGAGTGTAAGAAAAACTGAAATACCATAAAACATTGTTTACCATTCTTTAATATTCAATGACTTAAGCTAAGATCTAACGTGCGAATGACTAGTGAATGCAAATACGTAATAAACTGAGGAGTTTCTATCGAGAAGAAAGTGTCAAATCCTTGTTCCGACAATCGAATCTCGCCTTCCCATCTTTGATCTTGACACAATATTCAGCTGATCCATTCTACGACTATCTTCAAGTGTGGTATGTAATTTCCGTAAGGAAAAAGACCGGAAAAGAAACTCTCTCACGGAAATTACATATGACACCCGAAGAAGGCCGTTGAATGGATCGACCAGAAGTTGTTTTAACAACTCTTCCCAAAGTTATAGACAATCATATCCCATTTTGTTCGATTATTTTTGCTGGTTCACTAACAAAATTCCAGGACACACATCGATAATTCAATTCTCGTTCAGCGTGGTAGATATAACTGAATGTTACGAATTTTATTCAGCTAATATATATTCATGTATGCATACTGTACTGGAGGTAATTGTTCAGTTTAGCATTATATTTACATTGTAAATAGAGCCAATCTTCCAAATCACTTAAAATGTTTCCTCAAAACTCCCCCCTTCGTCCATCGAGTGTGCGTGCCAAATTTGGTTGAGCAGCGCCAATGTTCAAGGGGGAAGGGAGTACAGTGAGAAAGAGAGCCAATTCTTTCATAAGATAGAAGTTAGAAAGTATGTTTGTCAAACTGTCGTCTGTCTATATGAGTTCAGAGATATCTGTGCCAATAAAATATGAAAATCTTTTGAAATGCTCCATCTTCATAAAAATTTCATGCTAATATTTGTGGCCCTGTGTTGATTGACGAATTTGGAAATTAACTGAGTAGACAGAACAAGCGTCTCATGATTAATTCAGTCATTTCTGGTCGCTGCTCTCAGCCAGGGCAATCAGAGGGTTCGGGAGGTAGCGGGGTGGGGGTCGATGTTTAGTTTGAGTGGTACTGGTTGTAGTGTAGAGATCAACGTCTTACAAGAAGGATTAATGGGATCGCCACGGGAAGTTCTCTGATGATCCCAGCTGCTTAAGGTGCCTGGTATATTCAGTTGGTCACCCGTCTATGTACTGACTAACTTTGAGAACCGGTGTATCTAACGCTATCTGGTCATTATCAGCGCCTAACGATGGAATTATGCATTAATAATCACAATTGTCTGTCGACTTGATCTGATCATAGATTTATTGTCGACCAGAAAAGATGTAGAGACGGTTTCAAATTAAAAATTACTTTCGTATCGTATTTACAACTTTTTTAAAAAACGCCTCGGAGGATAGATTATAAAAGGGACACTCATTAAAAATAATTGATATTTTGGTAGTGAATGCCAATAATATCCAAATCCATTTTGTTAGATCTGTACTCATCGCTCTTAACAGCTATAATAATTCATGTATCTAGAGACAGTGAAGGAATAGAATATTTAATTCAGAGGAAAAAAACATATATATAGGTTGAGTCTTTTTTACGCCTAACTGCTTGAAAAAAAATCAAAATGTAAATACTAACTTCACACTGGTCAGAGGTAACGAGCGGATTTGGCAGTAATGGATTAATTATTAGGCCTAACGGTGCAGATATGGGTGGGGATAGAAAAGAGATCAAAACCAAAAGAAAAGGTTGAGTGTACGAGAATGGTTTAATTCAGTGTACAGTTGAATATTCTAGACTCTATAATTGATTCAAACTATGGCAGAGCCCTTTCTAAAAGTACATGTTCAGTGGCAAGACTTATTGGTGTACGGAGCAGTCCACCTTAATTGTCACGTGAAATAATATTCCGTCCGTCGTACGAAACTAGAGCTCCAAAATATTTCGATTACTACTTTTCAGTATTGTGAATTTAGGTAGTTTATATTTTGATTTAGATACGTGACTTATCTATTTGTATAAGATATCTCGAGAACTGCTGATCCCCCCCCCAAAAAAAACCTTCAAACTTGACTCTGAACTGCCTTGTGTGCTGACTAATTTATCTTCATGCAAAGACCAGTTGTCGAGTAATCGTGGTGTATACACACTCGCACACACAAATTTCTCCAACTGTAGTGAGATGACTCAATCACATTTTAATACTCGGAGTACATTATACATAACATTATTTAACATGATGCAACCTCAGTTCTATTCAATGATCGGTGGGATGTAAGGATAGCTTAGGGGGGGAAACTTACTAATGCTCAGTCTAGGGGTTCGGGTCATCGTGCCTCAGAATAATTGAACTCAAATATCCGCATGTTCCTTCTTGTTGCCAGCAATCTTTCATCACAGTATCATCGTTGCACGAAAACTCTCCGCTTTGTACTGTTTTGATAGTGTTTACTCTTGGCAAACCTAACTAAACAATGCTAACATCCACAGATCTTTCTTCTCGCTAAGAACGCTACTTTAACACTAGTAGCTCTTGTTATACCCAAGAGTATGATTGTTATTTTACCAATACACCTAATAAATCAAGATACCACCAATATAGATTTATTCTCACGCAGTTGGTCTTGCACCTGGTCCTGTCATCAGGGCCTCTCAGAGTGGGTGCCCGCTGAGACATCGATCAGGGTTTCTGGAGGACCAAAAAGGGACCCGAAAGTTCCTTGAGTGGAGCTGTTTGTTGAAATTAGTTCGATACGATGTGTCCATTTATAAAAATAGGTGTGACTATCGTTCACCGATGGGTGAATGTAGTATCGCGTGCTCAAGGGGTTATTGTAGATGAAAACAGGATGATTAAAGGATGAAGGTGTGCGTTAGTGTGTAAGGGAAAGTAAAAATACTTTTGCACCGCCTTAAAAAAGTTCCTGGATATTGGCTCTGTTTGTAATCGTCAGGCAGAAAGGGAATCAAACTTGTTATCATGAACATCTGCTAGGGGAGAGTTCAAACAAGATCAAGCCTTCTCACTTAGGGTGAAAGTTGGAATCTTTCAGTCAGTAAAGGACAATGGTGCTGTACAATCGTTTTATGTAAACCCAATGTCATGTACCCATGTAAAAGGATGGTGATATTCTTCGCTGATGTTGCATCTGAGATATAGTCCGAATATATCCTTATGACCCCATCCCGGAAATGTATGTTTTTGCCCGAACCTCCCGACAGTTGGCGGCGTATGCCTATGCTGATGATGTCCGTCGAGGTTTGGTGTTGTTTCAGAGTAGCTATGTGCTTCTATCTCTACCTATTTACTCACACAGCTACGTCCGACTGTTATCATGCAGCAGAAATGTCAAACAACGCTTTTAAGTGGTCAAACAAAGCGACGTTTTGAAGGGATAGTGATGTACAATACAGCCGAGAGTAAAGTAAGGATAATACCTTCAACTTATTCAAATTCTCTTTGACGACAATGAATGTTGCTCACGCGTAAAAGCAAGACATCATTATAGTGTCTTTTCTATTTCGTCGTCTTCATATGAATATAGTTTTGCTTATTCATTAACATCTGCTTAAAAGCAGCTTTCACTGGCTATTAAGCTCAATGTCAAATTATATCCTTTGTATCGAATAAATATTAATCATTTGCAATAATCAAACTGGGGAAATTACTTTATAATTATTTTTCATAAGAGGGTTAAAAAAAAAGATACCGCTCATTTTTGACCCCTCAAAAAGAAAAGTTTCCCACACTTTCGAACCCTATAAGGGAAAGAAAGTTTCCATTAAATTCTGTTCTATTGAAGAGAAAAGAAGTTTCCTCTCATTTCTGAGGGGACGGGGAAACAGTCTGATCGAAATATGAAGTCAGTTAAAATAAACTACGTAAGAAGAATTTGAGGTTGAGCAAAAAAAAAAAACTTCCAAAATAGTGTCATCAGAAAAATTTGTTTAAGTTGCAACGTTCCATTACAACGTCATAGCTGGAAACGAATCAGCTTTAGAGTTATATTGTAAATTGAACGCATCTTCCCGAGAAAAAATGTAAAAGTTGAAAATCACCCGGATTTGTTTTATTGTTCGAATTAGAGCATTTAGAGGGTGTAGTGATCAAAGAAACTCTGCCTACGATGTGCTGTTTTTGCTGCATTACCGTAGCATAACTTGCCACAAACAAAAAAAATTATCAATTTAACTATTGCAAAAGATGGCTAGTTTTTGTTAGTTTTTTTTATACAAAATCGTTAATTCTACTTATATATATTGAGGACAAGTGTTCAGTCACAGATTCCTATTCGACTTCAAATAATCTCTACAGCAATCCTATGTCAATATGATAAATAGCGTGTTTTTGTCGTTTTTTGTTCTGATTGTTCCTTCGATTATTATCCATAACTTCCGATTGAACTCACAAATACTACACTCGATGGGCAAAGAGCCGAGGTGTGACTCTCTGATCAGAGATAGAACTGCCGATTTATAAATTGAGAATTCCGTCATTTTTCATTGTTACTATGTCTGGTTCATTTCTTCACGCAAGCTTGGACTTCAGCCGTCCCTGCTTGGGTTCTACACATAACATTACTGCTTTCTCGGTCCATCGAGGCGGTAAACACCCAGAATGTCGTAATTCACTCCACCCTGTACCCGGCTGGAAATTTTATAACTTCAAAACGAAGAAAAGTGAAGATTGATTAACTCATAGACATAATGAATATTCACAGTGATGATAACGGTTTCAATAAGAACCTACTAATTGTATAATTGGAAAACTTAAATCATCGAATGCACAATCATTTACGGCGTTACATCAATAGGTGTGCAGCCTAATGAGGGAAAAAAGTATTTATTCTAAATAGCGAATATTGATTTTCAACATAATGTCCTTCGTAGTCAATGCACAAAACCCAACGATTCTCATTAGATCTCATAGATCGAATATTATACAGTGAAAACGTTGGATCAAATTCAGCTAATTACTGTGTCTGGCTGTGAGCTTCTTGGTTCATCCTAGTCTGTTTCCATTGCAGAAATATTCTCGGATCAAGTATCTATTGGAATGTTTGGTAACTACGACGTCAACAGACAGTTGTGCAGGTGATAACAGAAGACATAATTCATAGACGTACTAGAAACTATCAACCAGAATTATCATCTTGGAATTCTTCAGTTTTTAAGTTGGCTGGCTATGTGTGCATGTATTGGGCCTATCAATGATATTTTCAGCATTCACTCGTAATGTCTGGGGAAAAATTTGATCTTTTCAAAATTCACCCTTCAAATAGTTTTTAGTGGCGTGTGCAATTAGCAATTTGGATTCATGCTAATTTGGTCCCTTAGTTTGTGTCCATCAGCATTTAATCTTGCTTTTTTGAAAAATCAATCATGGTTGGTGCTCACTACCCAACGAAAGGCGAGAGGAGAAATTCACTGATCGATCACTGCTTTCTTTCCATTTTTCTAATTGATCATCCACAAGCAACATGCTGCCAAAAGATATTAGTTATTGGTTTCTATTGAATGACAAACCAGACCTGTTTATATTGAATAGAATCAATTACCTAACTGCCACAACGCTAAGTGTTGAACAACAATTTTACTCTACAAAAATGCGTGTCTCATTAGAGATTCAGTGAATGTGCGTGGATCCATTTGGCGTTGAAGGTGTAAATAGGGATCCTGGGAATGTTGTCAACAATAATTCACAGAGATCTTCCTTTTCATGCACGGAAAAAGAAATATCCTAGAAACGAAAGACGGTCGAACCATTAAAAAATGAAGAATGCACAGAACGAGAAAAAAAAAACGAATGCAATATTTGATACCATGCAACGCGAAGGAAATACGTTGCAAAAATTTAGCTCGCTCTGATGAACCTCTCCATCAAAGAAAGGAGGGGGCAGAAATATTAGGGGAAAATGAAATGTTTGTTGTAGCCGTTTTGAGAATGCATACAATTTATCTATTTCACTTACATGGAAAATAGATGTCACTTAAAGATTAACCCGTCAATAGGAATATATGATTATCTCAGACACATGAAAAGGAACAAGTTATAAATTGAAGATACCCTTTATAAACTAAAAATCACCCAGAGAGCGCATAACTCAGCCAATGCCATTGTCAGGGGGAGGAAACCGTGTATTGATCAGCTTCACTCCTTTTGTATCCTATTTCCCACCCTTCAACCAAATTTCATTAAAATTTGTTCAGAGCTTTCGGAGATACCGTGTGAATAGACATTTTGGCAAAATCATGTGGTGTTGACATAACTACAACCTAAGTGAGGCTATCAGTTATGGCACAGTTCACAATACATATACATATATATATATATATATATATATTATATATATATATATATATGCTCCTCTACTCTGGGTTGAGCACTGTAAGTGTGGTAACTCATCCATTGTAAGCTTATGCAATGCTCTTCCATGGGTGGATGAGGAATTTCTGTGTAAATAGATATATCGCTTAAATTCAGCCTTACTGACCGTCCAGTTCCGTACTCCAGAGGTAGGTCTGAAGTGAAAGTTTCAATTCTGCCTCGCAGCACTGGATAGAATAATGGAAAGTCTATAGCCACACTGAAGAGATGTAATACATTGAAACAGCTGTCTGTGAATGACACAATAATTAATATATATACATATATATATATATTGAATGCGAATCTTCTCAGCTTGTTCGTTGCTTCCCCACACCTACCAGATGATACCTGATGAAGGTCGTAGAGTACAACTGCCGAAACATTGTATGAAAAGCAACCGAGATGAGGATGGTCCAAATAATAATAATAATACCTCATCTCAAAAATTCAGAGAAACACTTGTAACAAAGGAATGAAGTAAGTAAAATACTTACAGCATTGAAATAATATCAGGTGGATTGTGGACGAATGCTTCTTCGTTTGATTTCTCCTTCTTTTGGGGGTTTTATGCAGATTCGTTAACCTTGGTAGATGTTGTCATCTACTTTTTTAAGATCTGCATTTTCTATTTTGTTCGTTATGTCTTTGTCCTCAACATTTTGTTACACATCACATTTATTTCACTCAAGGTCATGCGGAAGCCTACTTTCTTCTTATTTGATCTTTGTCTAATACATGATCACGTCTCGCGTTAATTGTAAGCCTATGTCAAAATGACACTGAACCAACTTGAAACGTGTGCGGTCATTTAAAGGGTCAGCTATTAGTTTTATATAAGGAAGCATTCCAGTAGATTTCATTTTATACGGCAAGTTGCAGGTTAAGAAGAAGTTTTTGTGTATTCATTCGGGGTTGTGTTTTGCTTGTCTATTCGCTTGTTTGTTAATGTATGTATCTTAATATGTTTTCCATCTATCGACCAATTGTTCCACTTGGGATATCGGAAGAAAGCTGTAATCCTTTTTCAAATCTATTGGAAACCCTGAGTTAATCAATTTTGGTGCATCTTTCACAAAGTAATTTAAAATACTATCATTGATTTTTTTTTCTAGTATCTTCCTTCATCTTTATTATCGCAACTAAACTCAGGCTGGTTTCCCTTTAGCATTGAGTAAACAAATTAACAGCATGGATCGAAATTGAAGCTGATGCTTTTTTTTCCCGCAACTAAACTCAGCCTGAGTTCCCTTCGGCAGTGGACATATAGATATAAGAAAAACCAAGAACAATTAGGATGAAGCTAAGTAGTATAAAAAAATGAATATTATTGATCAACAAACTTCAGCTTATGAAGTAAAATACGAAACAAAAATTGGTTTACTTATACTGAACTACGGTTTTATAACAAACAAGGAGTAGAAGAGATTAGGATAGGAAATGATATTTGATTAGGATTCGTGCTTACAACTGTGTCCCGGTAGCTCAGCGGTAATAGCGATCATGCATTAATTGATCCAACCTCCGGCTCAGAGGGTCCTGGGTTCGATTACGTAGAACTTATTTATTCCACTCTGTGATATTAGTTTATTGACTCGCTGCTGAAAGGGGCCCAGACTGAGTTTAGTCACGATAAAAATCAACAACAATTACGATGAGGCTAAATAGGAAAAAATAAATATCAATGATTTACAATACTCTGTCTAATTATATGAAAATAATCTGATTTGTTGTGATTGTGTCATAATTACATATTGTTTATCGTGATATGTATATGAAAGAGAAATAGTTTACTTACTATTCAATTCTGTTGTAAAATGATTTATATGAACATAAAGGGAAATTCGTACTATTTTATCGCAGCTGAAAATCTACCCTACTTTTTTCGTCTAGTTACTGCCAAACGAACCGTAAATAGAAAGTGTAACCCCAATAAGATATCAAAATTGTTATTATATATATATATATATATATATATATATAACGCAGACCCCACACTATTATTATTAAATTACAATTCCCTGGGGCCTTTCTGCATTGTTTAGGTTGGTGTATTTAGGGGTACATTGATTAAAATCCTATGGTTCCAACGTACTGGTTCGACAACTCATGCTAAAAGTCTATAAGTGACCACTACGTACAAATAAACAGAATCAGACTTGTATTGTTAGTGAGTGAAGAAGCAAAAGCCGCCATATTAGTTTCTTCGTTAATTGTCAAAACCATTCTAAAAACAGATCCAGAGATCCCATTATAACGACAAGTATTTGGACGTCATAGCTTTAACCATCATTGGGTTATTTTAAAACTGAAGAACAGACATTCGAGGATTCATAGTGAGATTTCATACGCAATCCGAATTCAGTCAATCTATTATTGTTTATGTACGGAATATAATGAGACAGATTTAGTTAGTCATCCGATTGAAGCACTCACACGACCAATGTCTCTTAAGGAGGGGAATTTTTTCAAGTTTTCTATAGCCATGATATGGACTAAACGATTAGATTTTCAACCCTCTAACTGTAGTGATGTGTCTCGAATACGTGACATGTACATAGCAAGTCAGACCAACTTGAAAAATGTACAATTTCGGTTGATGTTTTTTTTCAATGAAGTTTGTTTGAAGTTCATTTCTTAATGAAAAAAAATACATATATAGCGTAAATATCTGTTTCCATAGAAAATTATATTAAAAAGAAAATGCCACCTCAGTCAATTACTGAACAACAGAAGCTGCAGAATTCAAAGTCATGTAAAAACAATTGCATCGAAGAATAAATATGGTCAGAATAAAATCTATGGACAACATCACCAGCATTTTCTAACGGAAAAAAGATACAGTGTAAAAAAACAAACAAAATAAAAAACACCTATATTCCGGAAAATTTAGATGCTATTTTCAAATGCATCAAAATAAGGCTCCCGAAAAGTCAATGATTTTATACCCCCCCCCCAAAAAAAAACTGTTTAAGGGGTGGGGTGAGGGGTAATTGACTATCAATGCAAATTTTCAAGTTTGTGAACGGAATCGAATGACCCGAAGCACCAGAACACACAAAACATGTACATATTTTTAAAAAAAGAAAAAAAAAAAGAACTTTATGACAACTTTGATGGCTACGGCAGTTCAGCATTCAGTTATCTCGTATATATTAAAGCGTTACATTCTGATTGGTACTGTATTGGTGATAATCAACAGATCACTCGAATCACCCATTCATTCATACGGACTTAGTATACAAATATTCGTATTACAAATACCATTGTATGTTATGTAAACATGCACGAGTTTTTACATCCAGAAATTCTAAAAACGCAAAGCTGGAGAAAGTAGATCACTGTATCTACCAATGACAACGAATCTCCATGAAATCCTCAAAAGAAGAAGAAATCAAGCGAGGATTCACTTTCGGGTGACAAGCCACCGGTAGAGCATGCTTAACCCTCACGAACAAGAAAAAAATAATAAAATAAAATAAAAAGAAGAGTATACAACCAATGTTCCCATTAGTCACCTACAGAGCTGAAACATGGTACCTAATCAAGAGACAGGCCCACAAACTGAGAACTATACAACGTGCACATGAAAGAATCATGCTCAATCTCACATGGAGAGATCACAAGACAGCACGATATATCAGAGGAAAACAAGAGTCTGAGACATAACAGAATACATTAGAAAACGCCAATGGCAATCGGCTGGCCATGTAGCAAGGATGGCAGACGACCGCCGGATATCACAACATAGATCCCCAGAGACCATATGCAAAACTGAAGCTGAGAGAATATAAGAAAGAGAGACAAAGTGGACAAGTTCAGAGGGTATTGGCTCCGTGATGCCCATGATAGAGAAGTCTGATGAATCTTAGGTGGTCTATGTCCAACAACGCACGACAAAGATCTTCATTCATTGAAACAAATTAAAAACACTTCAACTGCTAAATTACACCTGATTGGCACATACTTTTGTCGGGTCACTTAGACAATCAAATTCTCAATAATACGATCCTTGAAAGGTGTACATTAAATGGAATAAAGTATCACGATTTTATTAGTATTTCAAGAGTGTGATTCTGAAACGATATAAGCGCCAGTTGAAAAAAAAAAATTTTAATGAAGTTCTAGACTTGAATTTTTTTTCTCTTACTACCACTTCACATACAGCATGTAGATAAAATTGTAATGAGATTAAAAAAAGATGTTTTAAGTTTGAAATCAACATTTTAAAATTTGTTATTTAATCAAATACATGGATTGTCTGAATGGTGTTTATCGTGTTTTGGAACCACATTTTTATTTTGTTTGTACGGGTTTAGATCAACATCTCTTTCACATACATTGCCTTACTTATATCATAATACGACAATAAATGTTTATTTTTTCTCGTCCACTCTGACAGCACCAACAAAAGAAACTTGATGATCAATAAAAAAAAATCTCTTAAATTCCAGCTTCCTTTTAAATACTGAGTGTTGTTGCAAATCGTAACTTTTCATCCCCGAGCCTCGAAAATACGAGCTGAATTTATTTTGATTTTTGGTTGATTTCATTTGGGTTTGTATTTTCAAAGAAAAACATGATTTGTTTTTCATCGTATTTGTTACAATATAATCATCATAGAATATTCGACAATTCTCGACGACTATTTCAACCAGTTTACGGAACAGTGATCAGAGGATGTGTTGGGAATCGAAGCTATTTCCTGCTTCACTGATCACGAGTCCAAACTTTCCACATCGTTACACTTGAACAGACATACCTTTGCAAAAACAAATTTATTTCAAGACTGAAAACAAACAGAAATTCGTCTGTTTGATTGGCTTTTTCATTTATTCTGCCGATGCAAAACTGGCCAAGTAAAAAGTTGTTTTTTTTTCTAAAAAGTCTTTTAATTTTATTTTACTTTTCGTCGCTCGTTTTCATCTTTGCTACTTCATTGAGTCTTTTTTCAATTATCCCCCCAGCTAGCATTTTTTTTTTATATACAATGAGATCTTTCTTCTTGAAAAGGTGTAGAGTGTTGGCGTTTCTATGTTTGTATCTTCGGCTTTAGATTTAGTTGTTTACAAACAGCTAGATATGTTTGTTTGTATTAACTTTTCTTACGTTTGTCAATCATTTTCCGTACATTCAGGAGTTTTCTTAGAACTTTGTTTTAAAATGTTGGATTTGTATTTCAATTCGTTGCATTCATTTTTCGATTTGATTTTCGACTAGACACACTACAGCAGCGCTGAAAACAAGAGGAAAAAATCGTGTCAAGTTTTGAATGATAAATGCCTCTCTTGTTCGTTTCCGTATGATTATGTTTGGCCATCATCAATCGAGATTTCCATCAGGGACATTGGTCCGTAGACAATGGAACCAGATCGAATTTTCTTGTCTTCCACTGTCAACTCAAGAACTGGTTCCTCTTTTCTGTATCCTAACAATTATGTATAATTTAAACTCTTTTTTTTTCGAAGAGATTTCTTTTTCAACTCCAGGAACTTTTATTGGTTCGTGAAGAAACAGGTTCTGCCAAAGGCAATAGCTTGTCTCAGATACAGAGATGAAACATATATAAATACTGGTAACCGATAGATATATAATGAAATAAATAAAATTTTGCCAGCATGCGTACATTCATACATGTACAAATATATAACAGTCAATATATTTACATTTGTATGTGGTTTTAAAATAGCAGCAACGTGAAACTCAGAATTACCATGACGTTGATTTGTTTTACTACACCATCTATATCTAAATATATTGTTCCTGATATTAAACACTATTCTCTTATTAAAAACAATAACATTTATATACATTCTTAGTTTAAAAACTCATACACTCATTTTATTGAATAATGTGCACTTGTATTGTCAGCACAAAATGAACATGTTAATTGCATTCATAGTATTCAAGTGTGCATTCTCATCAAAACACATCAGCATCAACAGATGTATTCAATGGTAAATGCGAATCTCATACACATAGATACGCTTGTTCAACGTAAATCTGCATGCAAATATATATTTGCATACACTATACACGTATATTTTATGAATGAACTCTATGCTTATAGGATATATTCAATGAATTTCTACTGGTGTTTCAGTGTAAAACCATTTTTCAAGAATGATAAAAATGCATCATGCAAAACATCGAGCACTTTTAATGAGTATTAAAATTAAAAGAATAAAAGTGTTGTGGTTTACTCATGAATATTCATTATAAAGTGCTCAATGCTTCGTCAAATGCGTAAGGATTTATCTCTTTTGAAAAATGATTTTATCTCTCCTTTACACACTCACACACACATATATATATATATATATATATACGCACACACACACACACACACGTGTATATATATATATATATTAGTGAATATATTTATAAAACGTGTGCATCTATGTATATAGCTTGTGTGAATGTATTAAAGTACCCGTCCAGAAAGTGCTTGTTTGGAAAGGACAGGACCGTATTGTGTACGGAGCAGCTTGCTCTATTCGTCATGTAGAATGATTTTCCTGTAACTCATACAAGACTACAGTTACAAAGTTTTCCAATTGTTCGTCTTCAGTGATACCAACATTCTGATGAGCCAAGTCAACAGAGACAATTAATAGAAACTATGAAGAAAGATCAATAAATATGTAACTTTTATTTGTTTCGTTTTTGTTTTTTCAGATTTCTCAAGAACCATGGATTCCAAACACTTCCCATGTATCACTACACTGCCTTGTGTGGTGACTGATATATCTGACGTATGTCAACTTTGTACAATGGCTAGTTGTCTAGTAGTCGCAGTGCATACACCCACAACCGTAGCTATCAAAGATAGTTATGGATTCTACACTATTTCAATATTTGTGTGTTTGTAATATGTTCTCCTGGCCGTACCGTTCTGTCCAAAACTTGAAAATCGGCGTCAATACTTCCGTGAATGCTTCAAATATTTGGGGAAAAAAAAGTTTTTCTGATCTTTAAGGCTCTATCCCGGCGGATTTATTCATAATACGTAGATCCTCCAGTATCTAAGTATTTTCTCTGTTTTGTAGCCGTTTTCCAGTGGAAAACGCCGGTAGTGCTATTAATATAATTTATTCTGACCATATTTATTCTTCGGTGGACTTCAAATTTTGATATTACGATTGTTAAATTATTGCCTGAGATGGTGATATGTAATCTTTACGACCACAGCAAAGCCCACCTTGTATCAATTCCGTCTATTACATACAGGGTAAGTTTTAAAGGTTAATTTGATATAAGTATAAAGTTGATAAGGGAATCTCCAAGATGCACAAAGGAAGGGACTAACTCAAGATTGGAAAGCTACAAAATTAGTTATTCATGTCACTCCTTGAGTATTAAAAATCAGTTACTTAAACATGCCATCAAAGAAAAGAAAATTCAATTTCAGACGAGGAAAAGAAGGGTACTGAAGGCAATTTCCAAGTCCATTGAAAAACGGTACGGCCAGCGCTGGAGCATTCTAAAACAATTACTTTTTTGAAAGGCTGGAGTCTTCTACAATCTCTGGTGGCAACAATTGTGATATGAGTGTGAGGATCAGTGTATTTCTATAACAATAAAAACTGCTACGAAATGGGTGTATAACAAACAAAAAAATGGTATATCAACTCAGGGGACATGAAAGAGATTTCAGAACAAATATTTCGAGGGATATCCACTTTTTCAAAAAGTTATTTACGATAAAACAATAATACCGAAGTTGAAACAACATTGATCCTATTCATATGCTTCTGTATGTGATTCTATATGAATCTTTAATGGGAGTAGAGTGAGGAGAAACAACATTTCAATGTAGAGAAGAAGAAATGACTTTTTTCTCGAATAAAGATGGATTGATATATTCTCTGAAATGTCTTGACATTTAATATTGAGCAACAGTTATATTTATATGAAGCAGGACTGGATCAATACTATCAATTTTCTCTCTATATAAAAATATATATAGACTTATATATTTATATATATACACATGCATACACAATATATATATATATATATATATATATATATATATATACGCAGGCATGAACAATATGTATATATATATATATATATATATATATATATATATGAACATATGCACCAACTATGTATATATACACATGCAAACACTATATATATACACACACAAGCATAAGAAATATATACACATGCATACACAAAACATATATGTATACAGATGCATACACAATATTAATATATACACATATGGATACATTATATATATACATATATATATATATATATATATATATATATATATATATATATATGTGTATATATATATATATGTGTATATATATATATATATATATGTATATATATATATATATGTGTATATATATATATATATATATATGTATATATATATATATATGTGTATATATATATATATATATATGTATATATATATATATATATATATGTATATATATATATATGTATATATATATATATATATATATATATATATATATGCATTCAATATATATATACTTATGCATGCAATATATATATACTTATGCATGCAATATATATATAAATATATACACATATGCATACAATATATATATATACACACATATGCATACAATATATACACATGCATACAATATACACACATGCATACCATATATACACATGCATAAAATCTATATATATACGTATGCATACAATAAATATATATATAAATATATGTATATTCATATGCATACGATATACGTGTGAACACATATGCATACAATATATATGTAAACACATATGCATACAATATATATGTAAACACATATGCATACAATATATATGTAAACATACGCATACAATATATACACACATGCATACAATATATATGTAAACACATATGCATACAATATATATGTAAACATACGCATACAATATATACACACATGCATACAATATATATATACACACATATGCATACAATATACAATATATATACACACATATGCATACAATATACAATATATATACACACATATGCATACAATATACAATATATATATATACACATATGCATACAATATACAATATATATATACACATATGCATACAATATACAATATATATATACACATATGCATACAATATACAATATATATATACACATATGCATACAATATACAATATATATATACACATATGCATACAATATACATGTAAACACATATGCATACAATATATATATATATATATATATACACGCAAACTTAGGCATAAAATATATACATACACACACTTAGGCATAAAATATATATATATACACACACGTATACATATATATACATATATACACACATCTATACATAATATATATATATATATACACACATCTATACATAATATATATATATATTCACACATATATACATTATATATATACACACATAGATACATACAATACATATATA